>JARFYF010000084.1:102656218-102671448 GCA_030265395.1 Rhina ancylostomus | reverse complement strand
AGACTGTTTTGTGTAGTCCCAAGATGCAATTTAAACATCAAAGCACGAGCAGCCTGCTCAGGTAATGGGATGTAGATACGTTTCTCGAATCTGAATAATACAAGAAGGAATTGTTGTTAAAAGTACCAGTAGAAGGGCAATTCATTAATCATCATACCTGTGAGACACAACCACCTGTCTGGCAAATATGGTGATTTGTTGGTAAACAGTGTATTATGCTTGTAAACTACGTTACATTCTACACATTGTATCAAATCCATTTATCAGAATCACCTTACCAAATTGGATGTGGGTAATAAATTGAATTCTTATGCATAAAAGCAGAGGCAAAATTTAATCCACATCATTTCTATTTCTGAGAGTTGCTGTGCCATCAGAACAATTGGCCATCGAAACCTCATTTCACAAGAAATTGTTTACATGCAATGAAACAAGATGCTGTGTATTATGATACCAAAATTACATTAGTAGCAGTGAATTAATATACTATAATAGAAAATTCTCCACTTCATAAAAATTTGAACACCATCTCAAAACTACTGACATAAAACCCTAAATTCTTAATGCAATTTATCCTTGCATCATATTTAAAGATCAATGAGAAGAGTATTTGATCAGATTTTTATTTCAGAATACCACAGAAAGCCACCTACACTCGGGTAATCGAAAGTAGCCAATTAAGCTAACGATCAGAATATTTTTGGGACGTGGGAGGAAAACAGAGCATCAGGGGAAAATCCACACAGACACCAGGAGAATGAGCAAACTCCTTAGAATAACACCAGAGGTCAGAATTGAACTGGGGTGGCTGAGCAGTGATTCAGTTGCACCACCTGTACAGCCCCTGTGCCACCCATTTTACTGACATTTCTGCACTGAATTACTGGCATTAGTTAGAATAATTGCCATTAGATTTTAGGATTCACATGCAAATTTAAGTTCCAAATTTACTGGGTGAGCTCTCCCAATTATTTCCTGAAATAACAGGACTGGGGATTTTATGGGAAAAACAGAATATGATCTTAACTTTTATAAATAATCTTTAGGCTGATGTCTCTAATTTTTTTTAATGACATTAGGGTGGCTTTAAAAAAAATGCCTTGACATTTAATAGATTTGGAATGCTTTTGGATGTCAGGATATTCAGAAGCATTCCTCAAGTGTGATAGCTATGTTAGATGGCAAAGCCGAGGGCATAGTTTTGCCATCTGTCAGTTCTGTGTGCAAGGTGTTTTTGCTCACTCAGGTTAGCTAATTTCATTGTTTGAGACCCACGTAAAACACGAGGCCTCACCACTGAGCTCCATGACAGTCTTGGCCAGCAAGACTGGCCATATGGACCTGTTAATTTTGTTGGCTGTAGGGAATGCGAGTGATGCATACAGCCATTCAGAAAAATCTGGGTCAATAGTTATGATGGAAAAGAATAACTACTTTTATTGTGGCTGTTTTGTAATTTTAATAACCAATCTTGCAATAAAATCTCTCAGGCAGTGCATTCAAGGTACTGACCATTCTCTGGATGAAAAAGATCCCCTCATAGTGGTACTCATTATTTCATATCCAAGAGCCCACCATTTTATACAATGTACAAATATTGTACAATTATACCAGTTGTACAAATCATGCAGAAAACACAAACTTTGAATGTTAAGAGATAGTTGTTTTAGTGATGCTAGTCTAACTTTTACCAGTGCAGCACTTCACAAGGGGATGCTATTAGTTGTCTTAACAACAGGTTTATCAAATAGAAAAGTGGCATCATTGTTCCATTCATCCAGAGAATCATATTAGTTTGATTGATCTTTGAAGAGTTGCTGTTTATAAGATATTTATTAGTCACACATACATCGAAACACACAGTAAAATGCATCTTTTTGCATTACTGAGAATGTGCTGGGAGCAGTTCGCTAGTGTTGCCACTCTTCTGGCACCAACATAGCATGCCCACAACTCCTAACCCATACGTCTTTGGAATGTGGGAGGAAGCTAAAGCACCCAGAGGAAACCCATGCAGTCACACGGGGAGAATGCAGAAACTCCTTACAGACAGAAGCCAGAATTGAACCTGGGTCGCTGGTGTTGTAATATGCTAAGCATCATTAAACACACAAAAATAGTTCCATAAACAAACTTTACCTTCTTCTTATGGCAGAATCAAGAACCCATGGGATATTAGTTGCTCCAAGTACCAAGATTCCTTCATTATCTACTCCAACACCTGTCAAAAACAGCAGTAATTTTAATGTGTATTGTGCTTTATGTAGAATAGATAGCAGTAAGAATCACTAGTTTTCTGAGAATTTGAATAACGATGAGGAAATCTGTCTTTTCAGAAAACTCTAAAGTTAAATTAAGTAAACTGGGACACAAGTTGTATCTTAATGTTAGATCTCACAACTCTGTACTGGAGCAGAATGCCACATAGCAATAAAGTTACTTTTCTTAGCCTTTGACAAAAATACACTGGTTTCTAAAATTCTTGGAAGATAAGTGCTGCTTTAGAAGAACACTTTTGGTTTTACCTGGTGATTATAGCTTGCTAACAGAAAGAAAAAATGCTTCTTGGTGCATCTTACTTATTTAATAGAAACATTTAAGAGCCAACAAATTTAGAAATGCAGCTCAATATCTTAATACCAGTCAATCAAATATTTCACAAAACTGGGAGCAAAGACTGCTCTTACACTTATGTCCTCAAGTCCTTAATTTGAACTGTAATTTCACAGGAGTATATTATGAGGAAATAATAATATAACTGAATTTGTTGCAATTTTCTCCCAACTTAAAGCTCAAAATTAATCTGTGGTTGATAAAATCAAGAACATTTCTAAATAATTCACATTGATTTGGACACCGAGAAGCCACTGTACTATTTTCATAAACATGAAAAGTTTTCTTTAAGGTTAAAATACATAAATGGAAAAGCAAAATGGATGCTGGATGTGTGAAATAAAGGCAGAAAATAATAGAAATTCTCAAGAGGTCAGTCAGCAACTGTGGAGCAAGTTACAGAGTTAACATTATAGATCTTTCTGTTTTGATGAGGAGAAAGAATTTTTAGAAACCTTTATCAAAAATTGGTTGGATGGAGTCCACAATTAAGTGGAATGATGATAGCAAGAATGAATCCGATTTAAATCATGCAATTCTCAAGTTTTATTCACAACCTCACAAACTCCCACAGATTTGCTCACCTTGCATCTGAACCAAAAACTCTGTTTTAATACGCCTTGCCGCTTCACTTTCATTTTCACTCCTCGAACCACACAGAGAGTCAACCTCATCAATGAAGATAATTGAAGGCTTGTGTTCTCGGGCAAGCTGAAATAAATTCTTTACCAACCTAAATAATAAATATAAAATTTTCATTAAAAGTTATAGAAATCTTTGTTCTTGTGGCATATCTTACAGAAATTCCAGAAACATAAAAGACCTGTAAAAAAGATCTCTGCATTTTCACTTTCTGTCCACAAATCTTATTTCCCATTTTCACATTTCTGAGTCAAGATTTACCCGTAGCAACCTGTCCCACTCAATTTTATTGAGTCAACAGTGACAAAGCTGTGGCAGACTCTGACCACTGGTGGTTTGTAGACTCAGTTTCTGAAATTTCGTTTCCATCCTAAAACACATTTTGGAGATATCATCAGCAGTTATTAAACAAATCTCATTAGAGTCAGAGAGATAGAACATGAAACCAGACCCTTCAACCCACCGAGTCCATGTCAAGCATCAACCATTCATTTACACTAATCTTATGTTAATCTCATTGTTGGGTGTACCTCGAGCAATTTATTATTATAACTCTTGAAAAGGAAGTGAAGAAACAATTTGAAAACGTCATCAGAAAATATTTAATAAAAAAAATCAAATGTAATAAAACTAAAATGAGTGGCTTGGAAGAGAATGCCCATAAATACATCACACTTTGAGGAGTTCAGTGGACTTGGTACAATTTATGCCATTTTAACAGCAAAAAAATTGTTGACTATAATTAGTACTGTAAAACTCCAATTTTAGGACTTTGGCAGTGCTGGATTGGCAGATTTTTTGGACTATTGGATGTTATTCCCATTACTACTGCAAAACACATTTAACATTTGTTTTGTTGCAACAGAATACAATAAATTTTGCAGTGAAGATGAAACAAAAGCTGTATGAAAAGAGCTACTTGCCAAAGATCCACACACCATTCCAACTGACCTCAAGTGAAAGCATGTTAATTTGGCATGTTAATTTCACTTTGAATTTGCTAATGGATCTGGAGTGATACAGCACCCAAAACTCTTTTTCATGCAAAAACCTCAAGATTTCTTTGTCACAGGCAGGAAAATACTAAACAGTCCTTATCAATTCATAAACAGCTAGCAAATCAAATATATCAAATCTCTGTTCATTCAATATAATAGAAACTCACTTTTCACTTTCTCCAAGCCACTTCGATACCAGGTCAGAGGAGGAAATGGAGAAAAATGTTGAGTTGTTTGCTTCTTTTGCTACAGCCTTTGCCAGGTAGGACTTGCCAGTTCCAGGAGGGCCAAACAGAAGGATTCCTCGCCAAGGAGTTCGTTTACCTAGAGAGAGAGTGGGGAAGAGATAGTTTTACATTCTAATTCTAAAATCCTATGCAAGAGAAAATCAAAATATTTGGAAGCCACATCAGGAACTACTCAAAGACTGGAGAAGTAACTTCTTATACTTTTAATGACGCAGAAGTGCATCTGTGCATGCCAGCTTCCAGGGAGCAATCCTATTACTCCCATTCGCCCTCTCCGCATTTATCTGTATCCCTTTCACATGTGCCCATCAATTTGCCTTTGTTTTTTTTCCCTCACCAACCCAGATAATTTACGGGATCTGATTAACAGACCAACAACTCTCTGGCATTTGGGAGGAAACCAGAACACCAAGACAAAACCCATATGATTACAAAGAGAACGTACAAACTCCATACAGACACCTTCTGAGATCAGGATCAAACCTGGGCTCAAGGATTGCTGCGTCACTATGCTCCCTTTATTATGTGATACAACCTGGTGAAATGAGACTGGAAATGAGAATAATGTTTCAACTGATCTGCTAAAGCGGCAGTGATCCTATTACAATGCCATTCAGTAACATAACAAAAATTACAGATAGGTGAAAACAGATTGATACATTAACACCAGAATTCCCACTGGAAATCACATAGCACATTCTGATGGAACACATAGCTCCTGCAAGTTTTTTTCAATAAGATTTTGGTACATCAAAAAAAAAATCACCAACCTGTAAAGAGATGAGGAAACTTGATGGGTAAAATCACAGCTTCCTTTAGAGCTTCTTTGGCACCTTCTAGACCTGCAACATCATTCCAACCCACGTCTGGCTTTTCCATAACAATGGCACCTAAATAGTCAAAGGCAATTTATGAAGTTCAAAAGAGCCGAACCATGAATCATACTCAAAAAGAAAAATAAGGAAGTTCAAAACTTTTTTTTAAACTTCTCCTCTGGATAATAACATTTATCTACTAAGTTTCAGCACTGTCAGAGGCAATGAAGTTTGCATAAAATTATAAGGAATAGGAGTAGAACATGTAGGGTTGATAAAACACCAGGCAATTTTACATTTAATATACAGTCCTTTTATAACAACAATTGAAAAATCAAAACAAGGCTTGTAGGTCCTATGTGAGTTTTTGACTTTTAATCTCGTCAGCAGAACAAAGGCTGGTTGGTCAGTAAACATTATGGCTGACAATTTCATACTGAGAGCTAAATGAGTACACCCAACTGAGTATGACAAAATAATAATTTGATAAGTTAGCCCAGTCACCTTGTAGCTGATTCTGTAATTTCTTCTTTTCTGAATTGTCAGCCTCTCCATCACTTTCATTCCTGAAAAAATGCAAATAAAATCTGAAGGGAACTTTTCTCCCCACTATGCAATAAACATGATAACCATAAAAGTTAATATCAGAGGCATCAAAGGAACACTGTCTCTCTCTTACATATATCCCAAACCTCTTATGACACAGCAGTGATGGAATGCAGGCTCAATTCCCCATGTGAGAGATGGGAATGTTAACCATCTCTCAAGGATGAAAAAGGAAGCAAAAAAAATGGAAAAGTAATCCTTGATCCACATTTTCTTTTGATACCCAATCTAAGTGGAATGACTCTTCTCTGCGAGCTGTGCTATGTCAATGAAGGCTAGAAAGCAAATAAACACTCAAGAAAACATACATGTCCTGTGTTGTCACTTGGCTTTGGTGCTCAATCCTTTGACAAAATAAGGAAAACACATTTTTATTTTTTTGCGGCCTAGTGGTATCTGGTCCCCAATGATCATCTCATCACATGAATGCCAGCTTCCCAGGGAGCTCCCATGTTTTTAATCATAAGGAAATCTGTGGGATTCCTGCAAGAATCTGATTGGTGAGACCCCTGCACAATAGAAAGCAGACTGCAATCACATCAAAACATTCCTTTTAAAACACTTAATAGAATATAGAACAACTACAGCACAATTCAGGTCCTTCGGCCCACAAAGCTGTGCTGATAAAAGTTGTGCCTCGTGTGAGGGGCATAACTTTTTAATCACTTTTTTAAGGACACATATCCCTCTTGCATCTTCAACCTTCTCCAGCCCTAACAAGATTGGGTGGGAGGGAGGGGAAAAAAAAAACTGTTTAGAGGGGAGGTGAGGAAGAAGTTTCTCAGCCAGAGCAATAAAAAACAAACAACTAGAAGAAATCAGTGGGTGGAGCAACATCTGTAGGGATGGAAGGAATTGTTAGCGTTTCGGGTTGAGACCCTGTATCAGGACTTTAGTGTCCCAACCCTGCACTTCTTGCTTTGATCTCCCCTCCTCAGCCTCCAACCCGCTAATGCCCTATCCTGCACTTGCTGCTAATCCTAAAGTTCCTTTATGCCTCTGCCTGCATTCAGCAATTCCACTGAGAATTCCTAATTTCCTTATTTGTGTTGAATCCTTAAGCTACCTTTTTCCATCCCAATTCTTCACCCAATATTCCCAATAAAGCTGACCTTCCTGATTGCTGCCCTTACACAGCTCTGTTATACTTCACAAATTGTGCAGTAAACATTCCAAAAATAGCAAAGGCACCACGAACCTGAACGAAAAGCAGACAATGCTGGAAACCTTTTTAAGGTCAGGCTACATCTTTGGAAGGATGGACAATACATTCCATTCTCTCAGTCTGCTGAAGGATTTTAGCATTTTCTGTTCTTGTGAATTAATGAAGTCTGTGCAATGAGTTATTTCATCATTGTTCATGTCAAACAAACTGAAACTGGAATTGAGCAGTTGAAACTTACTTGGATAACTATCACTTGGCTCTTTATTATGGGTAGCAACACTGTGCAAGTAAAGAATTGAACAGTCACACTGAGGAGAAGATTTCAAGAAGTCTTCATACTGGCCTTTTAATTCTAAATCTGAGAACTGGCTGCAAATGTTTAAAATCTTATAGCCATTTCTGAATTCAGCCGAAGACTTGCTCTTTTATGACAAAATATATTCCTGTCTTCAGTATATATGTTAAGACTAAAGTGGTTTAGTAATTACAGCCTTCCTTCCTTTAAACATATGTAAATCCTGCAGCATGGAAATATTGAATTAGCTTCATATTCCACTGCCCATTCTCTTTCACTTATTCAAAATAAAAACAGTAATTTATCTGTGCAAGACAATCTAAGAGTTTCACATTCTCAAAATACCCTGCCTATAAATTCTTCCACAGGTGGTTGCATGGATATACACTCTGTTTTTATTTCCTATCTACACACACCCCATTGAATTCCTCACTTTTTAAAACCTCCATCTAGTTAATCCTAAAGCTCTTTTACAGAGAACCAACCATACCCACTGTTTTTACACGGTACATTCTTAATTCTGGTAATAACCCTCAAATCATTTCTGCATTCTCTCTCTCTCGCTAGTACGGGTAATGAATCCTAGTATTTTTCTGGAACTTTTATTCCCCATTATCAACATATGTTGAAGACATATCTCAAAAGATATAATAAAGCATTAACACAGCACTCCATTGCTACTGCAATCAAGACTATCAACAAGATTTTTCAATATTGTTTACAATCTGAAATGGAAAACCATACAACTAAAAATACCTATTTATTTTTAAATGCTGAAATAATGTAGAGAAATTAACAACTTAGTATTGTTGATTTCAAAATAACAAAACAAGGTGATATCTTTAATACTTTAAACGTTTTTACTTTTCATCCAGAGCTTATCTATTTTTTAAAAATTGCTCTCCGGATATAGCTTATCCTGATATGGCTGCATTGTTAGAGGTAAGGGAAATAGATTGCCTTCTTCATCTCTAATAGTGCTACTCATGCTCTCACAATGATATCGAATTCCTGCGTTCATCCTGGAATCCCTAGCCAAGCTGCTTCAGTGGTGTCAAGGATTTGCATCTACCAGAAATGGTGACAATTGCTGTTTGTAAATGCGGCATACTCAAAAGTCTAACCCAGAGAATTGCAACCTGTCTGCTTTCAATCAGGAGTAAAGTGAGAAAGAATTACAAAGAGTACTGTCTAGCAGCATTTAAGTACATAAGAATCAGAAGGAGTAAGCCATTCATGCTTGCTCTACCATTGAAAATATCACAGCTGAATTTTTACCTCAGTTCCACTTTTCTGCACTAAGCTCATATCCCTAGATTCCCTTCATATCCAATAATTTATTGATCTCTGCTTGAATATGCACAGTAAATGAGCCTCCATGCCCCCCTTGGTCAAAGAATTCCAAAGATTTACTTCCCTCTGCCCCGTGTGTGAGGAAATTCTTTTTCAGCGCAGTCCTGAATTTTGGGATTGCGACCCCTAGTTTAAGCCAGTCAGCGGAAACATCAACTCCATCAAGTCTCATAACAATTTTGCACGTTTCAATGATATCACCCCTCACTTCTTTAAACTCTGTAAGAGTATAGGCACAGTCATCTGAGTATCTCCTCATGTGAGAAACCGCCATCCCTGATATCAATACGGTGAACCTTTGCTGCATTCCATTCACATTGAAAGTATACTTTGCCTTTGGTAGAAATGAATGCAATATCCCAGATGTGGTCTCACCAGGGCTCTGTGTAACTAGAGCAAAACATTTTTATTTGTGCACTCAAAAACTACTGAAATAATGACCAACATGCAGTTTACTCTCATAATTGCTTGCCGTGCATGCACATTCATTTCCAATGATTTGTGCAGAATAACACTTGCTCACTGTTTGGGTTCTGTTTGGGTTCTTCTTGCTCCATTCAGAAACTGTAGTGTGAAATGTTAGTGACATCTGCTTAACTTAAATAATGAGTATGATAAAATACCTGCGGAACAACTACAGATGAAAGTTAACACTGCCAAATATAAAAAACTGTGCTAAAGGGAAAGAAGGCACAGTAGTGTATGGGAAGGCATAGTGGTGTAGCGGTTAGTGTAATGCTATTACAGTGCCAGCGACCCGGGTTCAATTTTAGCCATTGTTTGTAAGGAGTTTGTACATTCTCCCTGTGTGTCTGCGTGGGTTTCCTCCGGGTGCTCCGGTTTCCTCCCACCTTCCAAAGACATACGGGTTAGGAAGTGGTGGGCATACAATGCTGGCGCCGGAAGTGTGGCGACACTTGTGGGCTGCCCCCAGAACACTACGCAAAAAAGATGGATTTCACTGTGTGTTTTGATGTACATGTGACTGATAAAGATATCTTTATTCCATGAAGAATTTTGCAATAGCCAAATAAGAGTCAATGGTTTTACAGCAGTTCACGCTCAACATTTCCATCTGATACAGAATGGCAATCAGAATCAAATGTCGATTTATGCAAAGAACAGTAGAGTACAACTCAGTCATTATCAAACTGTACAATTTCCCAGTCACACTGTTCCTTTGAGTACCGTTTATGCTACCGTGACTTAAGTATGGCATTCGAGATCCAGTTCCAGTGTAGCGAAGAGCCATGAAGAAGATTTACAATACAGAAACAATTGAATGAGATGGAAAGACAGGAAATATCTGGACCATGGAAAAGCAAAATATCTGCGGAAAAATAAAAAGAGTTAAGTATTTCAGCTCTAAAACCTTAGCGTGGATTTTCTCTTTCCAAGAATACAGCTGACTTACTGACATTTGGGATTCAGCCTGGAGATAAGGTAACTGTATGTCATTTTTGTGAAGTGCAGCTTATTTTTTCCCCCCCAGATCGTACTAGACAACTGAGTGTAGTACAAAAAAAGTTTTTATTATCCAAGAATACTGATAATGAGATATGAATTGTCACTTGTGGTTCCACAGATGTGCACTACCAATCTACTGTCTGGCTAGTGTACACAGTGACAAGGTGAATGATTTCCAAGATGACGAATGTAAATGACATCTGGAAACAAGCAATATTTAGTGCGAAAAGGATGGAGTGAGATTTAGGGACCTCTTTGGATAGAAGAAAATGAAATGACTAGTGTTCCTTATCCATTATTATCCTGAAAATTATACTTGCAAATTAAAGTACTTATCTTGTCATAATAGAAAGACAAATATACCTACCCCTTATCATTATTCGAGTTGTTCTCTTCAATAGGCTTCTTAACCTTTTGTGTTTTTTGCAGATATTCCTTCAGTTTTTCAGCCCGATCAAGGTATTCTGTACACTTAGCACGAAGGCTTTCCTTTGCTTTTACACCTTGAGCTTCATCTAACATTTATGGAAAAAATAAAATTATTTTCCATCCACTGAAATAACAAGGTAAAATAATGTTTACTAACATAATGAAGATCATCTTGCTGTGCTACTTTTTTTTTTGCATTTTTGAGAATCCTGTGAACTCTAATTGGGAAAGTCTGAATGAAATTGTTCATTAAATTACACCATCCTTTGCTCATCTTGAAGCAAGACAATTATCCCACCAGTTCACCCCCAAACTCCACCCCCCCCACCCGCCCCACATAACCAAATTCTTTCACCTCTAGTTGTTGTTTAGAGACTGGGAGGCAAGAATAAAATAAAACAGAAAGGCACCCATTCCCCACAAGATGGGCAGAGTTCAAAATTACATTGAATTTACTGTCTTTCAGACCATCCTGATCTAATCGGATTAACGAATCCTCCTATCACTTTCTTCTCATTTAATTATCAAGCCTCTTCTTCACTGAATCTTTGTGTATTTCAACTGCTAAGTGATGGTACATTTCAGCTTCTAACCATACCCAAGAAGTTTATTCAAAATTTCCTTTTTAATTTAATAAGCTATATTAATGACACTTAGCATTAGCCTAACTGTAGCTTGTAAACCTTGTTTCTACATCCCGCATCAAATCTTCTCATAACTTTAAAGAGTTCCATCAGTAGGTGACATGTGAGTAGAAATCCTTTAATAAAACTGCTTACATTTAACGACATGCAAAAAGTATTGCACTGCACACTGGTACAGCCGTAGGGCTTCTTCAAAGTTTCCAGCTTTATCTTCTTGAGCTGCTTTGCTTGCAAGGTCAATACCTTTCTATGAAGAAAAATAGATTTGAACAATTATTAATGTAATGCAAGGCTTTATTGGCTTCTTTTAACCAAAACCAATAAACCTGTCCAAGATTAAATGATTGAATCTTTATGAATTTGATGAGGAAGCATACTATTTCTTACATCGAGACAAGAAATTTCAAACTTATTCTTTATGGATGAAAAATGTTATTCAGCCTATCATCAGTAATACATCCAGATTGGATTTGAAGTCTTCTATTGAGGATCTGATATAGCTCCTGCTGAAAAGGGTGAGTTGCTATTATATAAACAAAAAAGCAAAAGATGATGCTGGAACTCTGAATGAACAAAAACAAGATGCCACCTAGACTCAGAGAGTCAGGCAGCATCTGTGGAAAGAGGAAAACAAAGTTAATGTTTCAGGTTAATCATTTTCATGAATAGATGTGTGTGTGAGACCGTCCCAGCGAAAAGTTGAAACACATATCAACTAAAACTGAACCTATTCCATTAGCATCATAATTTTCATACAAGTGCAATGCACTCTTGCGATGTCCTACTTGAACCACCAATGTCTGTGCCTTCAGCTGCACATGTCCTTATATCTCTCTCTCTCCTTCTCTTTCTTCCTTTCAAGATGCTTCTTAGAATCTCTCTTTGATCAAGCCCTTTGTCACAAGCCCCAATATTTCTTAATATGACTTCATACCCTGTTAAACACCTAAACATTCCTTTGAAATATCTTTGGGGATTTTTGCTGCCTTAAAAGATGGTATATTAATAGAAGTTACTGTTTGATAGATTAAATCAGTTAAATATCTGAATACAGAACTGTCTTGGAAAGAATGAATATTCATTAAGCATTGTTCAACAGAGCCCGAATCACTTCACTTCCAAAAGTGGTTTCAGAAACAAATGATACAACAAATTTCCACATGACTGAGGGATAAAAATTGACCAGAATATTTTCCATTCACCTGAACCAGGATATGGTTTTGGCTTAACGTTTCACCCACCCTTCAAAACACTACAACTTCCCCAATTGTGCTCTGAAATGACGTCTAGATTTCGTGCTCAAGTCTTCCGTTGGGACATGAAACAATTTCTTTCCATTTCAAAGATGAAAAAAGCTAGTCAACGAGGATAATGGTAATAGTCAATAATGAAGGGATAGAATTCATAAATGGGTGTTGCCTAGAGGGACTGCATTCCATTTTCTTAATCTTATGCTGAAGTATTGCAGATTAAAAAGCAAATTGCCATGACTTGGAAAATACTGTTTTAAGGGATAGTGAAAAGAATGTAATAATATCAAAAGATAAATACTCTTAGAAATTACAGTTTTGGGATTGAGGGAGAAAATTAATGATATAACCTTTTGACACATGCTTGATCATGTCAATGGTCCTTGTAAACCATAAAACACTTGCGATTGGAAGAAGCAGATGCATCTTTCTTCTGTAGTTCCATGAGGGGAGAACTGAAGGGTTACTGGGAATGGGAGGAGCATAACTGACAGCAATCTCAAATGGGTACACTGATAAACCAGACTCAAGCATTTGCACAAAAGGATTCAGATATTTCTTTTCAGATTTTGATTGCCTGTTTAGGGAATAATGTATAAAAATGTCAATGTATACTTTAAGAAACAAGCATCCTCATTAAATAGACAATTAAACTTAAGAAGAACTTTAGTTGGGCCACATTGAGTACCATGAGAGTTTTGTCCATCACGCACTAAATATAGATATAGAGACATTTTCTGTATCTCCAACCTAGTAATGAACCAAGCACAGCACAGAACCAGAAGAAAGAATATAAATCATTAACAAATCTGACCTGGAATTCAGGAGAAACATCTTTACCAAGAAGGTATCAGAATGTTTGTACTCTTGCAAACAATATAAAAACTTATGAAAATTCTAACAAGAAATGTAACTACGTGGAAAATGCATCTCTCCAGCGAGAAAAAGTATTAACCTTTCAGGTGGATGTTCAAAGATCATTGACCTGAAACGTTTAACTCTTTCTTTTCTCTAAAAACGTTGCCTGACCAAGTACATCGGCTAAGATTTCAGACACACAACGTTTGCAATTTCGGCTTCCCTAAGTAAATGTTTGGGATGGGAAGTGATGGACACATCGATAGGACTAGGACCAGGAATGGGAAAAGGTCCTTGAGGAGCATAAAGACTGGCGTGAAAATTTTGGGGGCCGAACCGGCACTTTGTTTTCTTATGCAACGTGCGATCGACTGCAGGAACTCAGCGGGTCGAGCAGCATCCGTGGGCGTGGTGGGGGGAAAGAGGAATTGTCGGAGTTTCGGGTGGAAACCCTGCATCAGGACAGAGTGGAGGGGGAAGATAACCAGCATCAAGATGAATCATGTGTTGCCGACTGTTTGCGCCTGGCCCTCGCCGCACCCACCGCACGTCCCATCCCATCCCAACCCCTCCCTCGGCACTGCACTACGGCCGTAAGGGTGGGATCGCCAGTGCATCCCCAGTTCCCTCTCCTCCATTCCCCTTTGACTCTTCCTGGTCGCAGGGCCCTTTAACTCACTGCGGGCCGCTGCTGCCCTCCGAACCTCGCAGGCCGCACCCACGCTCTGGGCTGCCGGCATCTGACGGAGGGCCCACCCCCAACACCCCCGACACCCCCAACACCCCCTACCCATCCTCCGGGCCCGGGCCAGCCGGCCGCCACCCTTCAGTACCGCCTCACCTGCAAGTTGTTGCTGTGGGCAGCCATTTGCGCCCCCCTCCTCCTACACCCGTCCGAGCGGTGAGAGCGATGCCGAGCTCCGAGGCGGGCTGACAACCAGCACCACCCTCACCCGCCCCCTGGATCAGCGACCCGCCGCCGCTTCACCGGGCAGCCGCCAACTTCCCCCTCACACACTCGGCACCGAGCAACTTCCGCGTCCAAAATGGCGGCGCGCTTCCGACACCAAGCCCCGCCCCCCGCGGCAACATCAGCCTGGCGGGCACTAAGCCCCACCCCGGGACGAGCATGGTGGTCGGCACCGAGCCGCCGCTGCCACCGCCGTGAGCGCGCCCGTCGCACTGGGCACGCGCTTCAGTGGGCGCGCCCGCGGACTCTCGTTGTCGGGCTGCTCGGAGGGCGCCGGTGGTTGGCTGCCGCTCCGGCCCCGAGCGGCGGTGGAGTCTGTGGTTGTAGCCTCGGTCCGGGCTCCCTGTGCTCTGGTCACAGACCCCGGGAGCTCAGCGCCGGCTTGGGTGCTGCTGCTCCACTTTGTCTTGAAACACAGAACCATCTCGTCCCTCAGGAAGAGGGAAAAGACTGCATGCCAGTAACTGAAGAGCAGACGAGCGATCGCTGGCGAGGAAGGCCAATATTTATTCCTAATTGGACGTTGCAAAACATTGATGTCCTCTTTCCCGTACTTCCGTGTTGAAATCAATCAATTACATTTGTGTCTTTGCCACAATACTGAAATTGTTTTTTTTCGAAGACAAATCATATTCTTTGTGAATGTGGTCAAGGTATTGATAGTGTGAACGTGTAGTTGAAAACTCGTTTTAGGGCCATTATGACATCTTGGTTGTAAGCAATTAAGCAGTGTGAGACAATTGCAGGGAGAGCGATGTATGTGATTAAGACCAAAAACCATGGTTTTATTCCTCTGTTAAATAAGACAACTGTTAAGACATGATTTCAGTTCATTGAAATATGAAACAGCGGCAATTTTAAAGCCTGTCATTAAATG
>JARFYF010000084.1:102567340-102578435 GCA_030265395.1 Rhina ancylostomus | reverse complement strand
AATATACAATAAAGGATATTCATGCAACAATTGATTTTGCCTTGTTGGAAAACCATATTCTACAGCCTTAGTGAATGACCTAAACATGCTGGTTAAGGCCAGTAGTTTGATAACTGGTGTGTGGTCAACAATCCAAATATTTCATCACCAACCCTATTTTGGTGTCACATTTTAATTTTTAGTTAGGTATAAAAGTAAGTCATTTAAAATAAGTGCATATTTCCTTATGTTTTGCTAAATATGACAGAAAATGAAGAGAAAATCATAGGGCAAATACTTTTTCAGAATATGCAAGAACCCTCAGAGGCTTGTAAAAAACACATTCTAGTCTCTTGGTTTTTGTGGATTTGTTTAAATTTTGCAGTACAGCAAGCATTTTTTTATAATTTTAAAGATTTGAGCAGAGCATGCTGTTACCTAATTAGAAGAAATTGACATGATGCATGTGAACATTGTTTCAGTACTCACATCTGTGCTAAATGCAGTTGATGAGCACCTGTACTATTTAGTGCATTAAAGGGCTGTTTTACCCTTTATGTATTAATAATTTAATTTTCCAGTTTTGTTTTATGACTCTCCTTAACTAAATTCAACTGTGCCTTGAAATTCATTCTTGTCATTATCATAGGAATCCTATGCAATGTTAAATAAACATGAATTGCTTGTGGCCAAGGAAGAGATAGAGAAGGTGGACACTCTACGATATGTTTGGGAAAAACTGTTAGTCCGTGCGAGTGAGGTTCAGAATGAACTTGTTGCCTTGCAACCAAATTTCAGAGGAGAACTGATCAGCAACGTGAAGACATTCATTGAAGATTGTAATGAATTTTATGAACATTATGAAAAGGTAGTAAACAAAACTTTAGTATGAGTGAATCACCACCTATTGTACTTTACTGATGGAAATGTTACCTTTTTTTTATAATCTTACTTTTGTTTTACTTCTCAGTCTATTTTGAAAACCATTCAACGTTAAACCAAATTAAATCATTAGAGATGTTGAGTAAAAAGAAATATTATTCTTTGGCAATAATTCTTAATATGCATATGTTCTGTAATGATTTCTTGTTGGCAAGCCTTTTGAAACCCTAGCTATCATTGATTTTGTGAATACTTTACTTTAATTCTTAAACTGTGAATAAATTGAACCTTTAAGTATTATTTTCATTTACTGTACTGCAGGAAGGTCCAATGGTTATAGGCTTAGTACCACAGGATGCCAGTGATAGGCTCATAATTTTTCAGGTATGTTCTCACTGTTATAATTGCTTCTCTGTGTGTGGCCTACAGATTCCTTGGTTTTATGCAATTTAATACTCTGGTTCATTTTGAGCTCTTACAAAAGATTGTAGATTCCTGGTAGTATTACATTTTAAACAATTTTTGTTCACTTCATCTGACAAAGTGTGGCACTTGACGTTAATTGTGTGTGAGGTGGTGAATACAGAGTGAGAGGGATTTGGTAAGGTGAAGAAATCAAAGAATCAACATGTTTATCACTGGCTTCTTAAACATGGCCACCTAATGAGTTATAATTTGTGGATTTGATATCCATTTAACAGCTGCAGGTGTGTTCCGGATTTCTGTGGCATAATCTTAACTTAAATTTTGAAAATGTCAAATTAAAGATTCAAATTATTGGCTGTTTTGAGCAGGGAAAAAGTGCAATTTAAACTAGAATCCTGCTTGATTAACATCATTGGATGTGCCACCATGTTGTGAGGAATAGGAGAGAGGTGGTGCCATGTTCCTGGATGCAATTCAGGAAGCAATTGAGTGAGTTAACCAGATCAGGAGTGGATGAAGTTATAGAGGCATACAGTGTGGAAGCAGGCCTTTTGGCCCATCTTTTCCATACTGACCATCAAGTACCTATCTACATTAAAACTCTGATAATCTGATGGTTTGGAAATCCCCATGGTCCAGCATCTGCCTCACTAACTACTGATTCCTGTACTTCCTCCAGTGTTCTGGATGCCACCCACTCTCTATGCTTGTTGGGTTCACTAGAAAATTTGTAATACTACTGTACTATGTAACGTGCTTTTAAAAAAAAGGTGAAGAAATAGTGTTGGAGTATTAATTAGAATCATAGCCAACAGTCTAGCAAATCTGCCAGTCTGGCACCACCAAAGTCTCAAGTGTGTTGCACTGATGGAGTTTTACTGTATACTAATCCCATATACCTGTACTTGATCTGTAGCCTTCTATATATTGGTGATTCATGTGCTTGCCTTGATACTTAAATGCTGTGAGAGTACCTG
Organism: Rhina ancylostomus; assembly: GCA_030265395.1. NCBI lineage: Eukaryota > Metazoa > Chordata > Chondrichthyes > Rhinopristiformes > Rhinidae > Rhina > Rhina ancylostomus. The sequence continues at coordinate 102,576,171 of JARFYF010000084.1, read as the reverse complement.
CCTTGACCACTCACTCAGGCAGTGCATTCCAGTTTTCAGTTTTCTCAAAGTTCTCTCTTGCATCCCCTCTGCATCTCTTACCCCCATGAACTCTGGTTTTAGACAATCTGCTGTGAGGAAAACATTCTCACTATCTACCCCATCTGTGCCCCTTATAATTTGTCACAACCTTCAGCCTCCAAAGAATACAAGCCCAACCTATCAAGTCTCTCCTCATAACTGAAATTCCTGGTGAATCTCCTCTTCACCTTCTCCAGTGCAATCATGTCCTTCCTACAGTAAGATGACCAGAGCTGTGTCCTAACCAGTGTTTTGTGCCGTGATCTTTTTGCTTTTATTCACTAGCCAGGCATAGAATATACAGATATCCCATATGCCTTCTTCACCATCTTATCCTGTGTTGCCACCTTTCTTGGACTTGCGTGCATAGGTCTCTCTGTTTCTTAGTACAAACTAAGGCCCTATCGTTCATTGTGTTTGTCCAACCCTTAATTGTCCTCTCAAAGTACATAACCTGCTGTTTGTCAGGTTTAAGTTCCATCTGCCATTGCTCTGCCCACCTTGCCAACTGTTCAATATCATCCTGTATCCTATGATCATCCTCCTCCCTTTCAACAATAATTGATTTTTGTGTAAACTTACTAAACATACTTCCTACCTTCATACACAAATCATTATTGTATATAACAAAGATTTAAGTGTACCAGCACTGATCCCTGTGGTATACCACTGGTCGGCGGCTTCTTTTCACTAAACAATCCTCCACCATAATTTCTTGCCTCCTATTACCTGGAAATATTTGAATCCAAATTGCCTGGATCCAGGACTGTGCAGCCTTTTGGACTAGTCTCACGTGAGACCTTGTCAAATGCCTTACTGAAGTCCATGTAGACTACATCTATGACCATACTGTCAATCAATATATTTTGTTACCTCTTTGAAAAAATCAATCAAGTTGTTCATACAGGATCCTCCCTCCAACAAAATCCCTACCTATCCAATTCTGCAATAATTTCCCTGCCACTGATAGACTCACAGCCCTGTCATTACCTGGCTTCCCCTTGCTGTCTTTCTTAATTGAAAATGTTACATTTGCTGTCCCACAGTCCTCATCTGTGGCCCAGCAAAGATTTAAAAATCTATTAAGTTGCCAGCAATCTCCCTTACCTCCCATAGTAGCCTTGGATACATCTCATCTCCGCAGGATTTATTGACCTTTAAGCCTGCTAAATCACCTTATACATTTCAATTATACCGTGTTCTAGAATTTTAACATCTCCTTCCCCCCTCCCCCCTTTCTGAATCTTCTGACTATACCGTCCTCTTCAGTGAATACAGATAAAAAATATTAACTTAAGACCTCAACTATATCTGGCTTCATGCACAGATTGCCATTTTAGTCCCTAATGGGACGTGACGTACTCTTTGCCTGGTTACTCTTGCCCTTAATATGCTTTGGGATATTCCTTGGTCTTGTCTGCCAATGATATTTTCTGCCCCCCTTTTTGCCCTACTAATTTTTTTAAGTCCCTCCCTACACTTTCTATGGTGCTGAAGGGCCACTTCTGTTTCCAGTTACCTAAATACTGCAGTAGTAGTAGTTCTGCTGTAGTAATCGCACTACCTCCTCAACCACTTTGCTTCTGGAGCCTACTCCATTACATCACTCCTCATACCAACTTGCAAGTGCATCCAACTTTGTCGGTCCGTGTGCTTCCTTATGTTACAATCTAACGACTCATTCACCACTCCTCATACCCTCTTCCTTGTACAAGTTTATGTCTTCCACTCATGGTCAACTTCAACAAATGCAGTTTATTCATCAGATGAACACATGTCATTGCAGTCAAATTTAGGTCTATTCTTTGTCTTCTTACAGGAGCAGGTAAGACAGAGCACTAGGGGGAAGAGAGATGGACCTCTGCAGATGACAGCTGCAGCAATAATGCTAGTTAATCCTGGTTGTCAATGATGGAGAAGCAGGGAGTTCCCAGCTACTTGGTGACACAAAGCTATCTCATGTGGCACTCAAGCACATTATCATGGTTTTAATAGTGAGCAAGATATTATCAAAAACTGAATTCTAGAGGTGAGAGGAGAGTGATTGCCCTTGACATCAAGGTAGCATTTGATGGTAGTCAGAAGGATGGTAAAACTGGTCAATGGGGAAGCAAAGCGTAAACATGCCACTGGTTAGAATTGTATCTCACAGGAAGGTGGATGGTTATGGTTAGCAGAACTCGATCATCCCAGCACCAGTCCATCACTGCAGAACTTCCTCAGGTTGCAATTGTTGGTCTAGCCATTTTCAACAGCTTCATCAATTACCTTCCAAACATCATAGATGGGGATATGCAGTCATCAACCCCTATAATGTTCAATTTCATTCTCACATCTCAGCAAATGAAGTAGCTCATGCCTGCATTTCTCATGACCTAGACAACATTCAGACATGGGTTGATTCGTGAGATGTAACATTTATGTCACCAAAGCAGCAGGCAGTGACCCACTACCTCTGCCATTTAATGTGATTACTATCACCGAGTCAATATCCCAGCAGTCGCCATTCATCACTAGCTCAAGCAAGAGCAGGTCAGATGCTGAGTATCCTCTGGCAAATGATGAAGTCCTGATATCCTAAAGCCTTTCCACCATCTACATGGCGCAAGCCAGGAGTGTGATGGAATAAGCAAAGACAAGGTGAATGGTCACAGTCTTGTTCCCAGGGTAGGGGAGTCTAAAATTAGAGGGCATAAGTTTTAAGCCGTTATGGCTTCTAGAAGGGAAAGAGACCTGAGGGTCAAATTTTTCCACACAGAGGGTGGTGGGTATATGGAACAAGCTGCCACAGGAAGTGGTAGAGGTGGGTACAATTACATTGTTTGAAAAACATTTGGACAGGCTTATGGATAGGAAAGATTTTGAGGGATGTGGGCCAAATGCAGGCAGATGGGACTAGCTCAGTAAGGTATCTTGGTTGGCATAGATATGTTGGGCTGAAGGGCCTGTTGCCCATCTATATAACTCTATCACTCTAACCTCCATTTGCTCAGATGAGTGCAGTGCCAATAAGAAGCTCAACTTCATCCCAGACAAAGCTGCCCTCTTGATTGGCACCCCATCAACCACCCGAAACATTAATTTCCTTTATGGCCAGTGCACAGTGGCTGCAGGGTGTATTATCTACAAAAAGCACTGCAGTTACTCTCTCAGGCAATTGCAAGAGCATCTCTCAACCCACAGCCTTTACTTCCAAGAAAGACAAGAGCATCAAGCACATGGACACTGCCACCTATGTGTTCCTTCTCCAAGTTGCACGTCATCCTGATTTGGAAATATTTTGCCACATCTTCTTCATCATTGGGTGTACATCTTTGAACTCCATCTTCAATTATAGCGTGGCCGTACCTTCACCAGAAGGTAACATAGTCAATGGTTGAGATGTTGACCATCCCTTTCCCTCCACAGATGCTGCTTGACCTGCTGAGTTCCTCCAGCAGTTAGTATTTTGCTCCGTGAGTAGCCAGCTGCTGGTGCTATACGTGTTGCAATTGTTTGGTTACCTTGATTGTCATAATAAAACAACATTAATGGCAACCACAACGATGTGATAGGAAAGACACCTAAAATGTAGATCAAACCATTGCAGTGCAAAAATTGTCAACAAAAGAACTGTGAACAAACTATTTCCCAAGAAGTTGAGAGATATAAACAGTGTTTTTACTATATTTCCATTTGATGATGGGTGTCAGGAAGGCTGGAAAACATAAGAACATTATACAAATAAGCAAGAGTAGGCCATTGACCCAGCTCTGCCGTACAATACGATCATTGCTTACCCAGTCTTGGCCTTAACATCACTTTCTTGCTCTCTCCCCATACTCCTCGACTCCCTTGTAGTTTAAGCGTCTGTCATTCTCCACTTGGAATTTATTTGATGATTCCACCTCCACAGCTTTCTGGTGGGGTTGGGGGAAGGCGGTTGGAAATTTCCAAAGATTCATGACCCTCTGAGAGAAGAAATTGCCCTGACTCCATCTTATTCTAAAACCATGCCCCATTGTTGTAGGTACCCCCCAATCGGGGAAACTTTCTCTCAGCATCCACCCTGTCATTAGGATTTGTAGGTTTCAATAAGATCACTTCTCTTTCCGTTCTCCAATGAGTACAGACCCAACCTACTCAACCTTTCTTCTGAAGTCAATCCCATTTTTCCAGGAATCAACCTAGTGAACCCTTCTCAGCATTACCTCCAGTGCAAGCACATTCTTCCTTAAAAATGGGGACCAAAACTCCATGCAGTATTCCAGCTGCGGTGTTACCAGTGCGTAGTAAACTTAATTCAAAACTTTCCTACATTCATGCTCCATACCCCTGCCAAAAACGACTCTTTTATTTGCCCTCCTCTTTACTTGCTATACCTGCATGCTAACTTTTGTTTTTGGGACCTTCAGATTGCTTTGCACCAAAATGTCGTTACAGACAAGGCAGAAGGACAAATGGGGATTATTGAAAATGTGCTCAAATTGAAGCCTGTGATGTTTATTAAAATGCCATTTCCCTGAGTGGTTGCTCTCATACAGACCAATGCACTTGAGTAAACTGGGAAAATTAGTATGTTGGAATCAACCTCACATAATGGACAAATTCCCTGGTTTTGAACTCCCTACCTACACTCCACATGCTGTTGTCCATGTTAAAGTTCGGCTCAAGATCTTCGCAGCCCATTACCACTTCAGCTATTGTTGACCCATAGTGAATTTCTGGTACATTCACTTTTTTACTGTTTCACTGCACAACTTATTAATGTTTAATACTTGTAAGATTTACTTACAAATGTGTATTTATATATATGAATTTATTTTGCTGCCAGAATCAATTCGACAACCTGTTTCGGAAGTATATCACATACACAGGTGGTGAAGAGCTGTTTGGTCTGCCCGTCACTGAATATCCTCAGTTGCTTGAAATAAAGAAACAATTGACTTTACTCCAGAAACTATACGGCTTGTACAATAACGTGATCAATACTGTGAACAGTTACTATGACATCTTGTGGTCAGAGGTCGACATTGAAAAAATCAACAGTGAGCTTATGGAATTTCAGATAAGGTAATAATTAAAATTTAAGACGTTGCTCTTTGTTGATATTGATAGTTGAAAATTGTCATTTTTGTTATTTTCAATTTGGCTGTGAATATGGGTTAAACTAAAACATTTCTATGGCCACTAATATTCTATATCTTATAATACAGAGAGAGTTGCTGCTCTGTTGGGTGTGAATCCAGTGATGCATTGACTCATGATTCTATGTGGCGAGACTGCCGGGAGAGCTTGTTACCTAGAGGAATCTCTGGGCTGGGGAGAGCTGTGTAACCAAAGAGAAGGGGAGACAGCAACTTCCATCACATTCAACAGATGGCAATGAGAGAAACCACTCTCCCAGCTGGCTCAGCACCAGCCTCAAAGGCAGCCTCTGCACACTGAGCTGCAGAATGATGCATTGTTGGAGGAGCATCAGCAGGTCAGGGATCTGTGCCAGGTTCCTGGTGCACCAGCAGCAAGGGCAGAGTTTCAGGCCAGATTCCGGGCATAGCAGCTTGCAGCCTGAAAGGATGTATTTTATTTTAAAGTGTAGGAGGGTATGTATCTGTGTGTGTTTGCATTGGCTGAGCGTGAGCACTGTAATGAATCAGCACTCTGTGGGGTAGTGCTAAATGGGTACCAGTGTAATTTTAAATTAATGAACAGTTCAAAGAGCTCCATAAGTTTTTGTTACATTTTAATTTGTAACATACTTGGAGGCAAAGGCTCAAATGAATCGATTATATAGCTGTATGCTGACTGCATCTGAATTGAAAGCTGCACAGCTAAATTTAGAGAGTGGTACCAAATAGTTACTGACCAAATCAAAGAATTTTTTTTTTCGAATGGAATCTCAGAACCCCCCCTGGTTTTGAAACTTTACCCATTTGCTGTTAGGTTTTATTCTTCTTTGACTGCTGATTTGTGTTTTTCAGCCTTTATGCTGATGCATAAAGTATAAATTCCCCATTGCTCCATCAGATGAAATTAGCATCATGGTTGTCCTCAACAATCAAGTCAATGTTCTCAATGTTGGTGTCATGCCAAGAGTTTCAGTAGCTCATTTCAAAATATTTCAAAATATCATAAAGGGATCTTCTCTATGAAAATGTATTATTCCAATTATTATTCTGGTTAGGAAGTTTTTCAACATATTTCACTGTATAGTAAATATATATTCTGAGGAAACTGTAGGGAAATTTTATCAGTTTTTGATTTGTGGCATGCTGCTTTGCATCTTCTAAATTGGGGGGAGTTGTGGTCAGTTGGAAAATGATGCAGGTAGATACATAAATGTCCCATATGTGCTCTTAAAAAGTAAAGATGTCCAGTCCCAACCCCCCTCCACCAAGTCCAGTAAAATGTCTGATAACTGCACATCCTTGACCTCAAAAGACTGCCTGAGAGAAAAGTGCTTCATTCACCAACGCTAAAGTCCATTGTTGGATCATCAGCAAAAATAAACTAAGATGAGTTATGCACAGCTGAGGTCTGTGATGCCATAAGAAACCAACAACAATTATAAACTTATCTTTGTATGTTGCATACCTTTCTTCAATCTGTATTGCTATTGCTTGTACTTCAGGTGTCGCAAGCTTCCTCGTGCTTTGAAAGAATGGCAAGCATTCCTGGACTTGAAGCAAACTATTGAGGATTTTAATGAATGCTGTCCACTGTTAGAGCACATGTCCAACAAAGCTATGATGCTACGGCACTGGAAGCGAATTGCAGAAACCACAGGGCATACCTTTGACGTAGAAAGTGAAATGTTCAAGTTGAGAAACATTATGGAAGCCTCAATACTGAAATATAAAGAAGAAATTGAGGTATTTGTTTTATGTTAAACCATGGAATGCTTTTGCAAGATGTGTAACCTAAATGGAATAATGTGAATTATTAATAGTCACTATAATGTATTGCTTTCTTCAGATATAAACATCATTGATACTTCACAATTTGTAGATTGAGATCTTCAAATGAAGATCTCTTTTAGGATGCAAACAATATTAAGAAGTGAAATACTTGTTTATTGGAAGTCCGTCCTCTTGATTTGCTTAATTATCTTTTTATTGAGGCATCAGATTTTACAAAAGAAAAAATGAATGTGTGGGATAACTGCAGTTCTAGTCTAAAGTTAGTTGGAACAGGATTCAGCAAAGTCAATTCTTTAGCTTTTACATTAAAAAAAAATAAAGTATTGTGCTAAAATTCTAAAAGCAGTGTGTTGTTAAACTTGGATTATGCCATGTCTCTCAAAACCTGAACATTCTCAAGTGCATTCTTGGACTTTCATTATGTGGCACACATGTCATTCATGAAAATAAAAACAGAGAGTGCAGGAAATACTGAGCAGGTCAGGCAACATATGTAGAAAGAGAAACTGTTGGCATTTAAGATTGAAGGCCGTTTACTAGAACCGGGAAGAGAGAAAACAAAATAGTTGTAACTTGCAGAGAGGTTGGGGTGAATGGAGAAAACAAAGGGAAGATCTTGAGTTGGGTGGGACCAGAAATGCCTGATAGGATGTTAAAGATGCCATCTGGTTGATGAGAGAAGTGAGAAAGAGAACGAACAAAGGCTCCCAGACCTGCTGATTGTTTCCAGCATTTCTGTTTATATTTTAGATTTCTAGTGTCTGCAGTTCTTTGATTTTCTTCACTAGCATTAAAACTGTTTCCAATATTTAAATCACATCTAAACTACAGAATATTAAAGCATTCATCATGTCATTATGCATATTTGAATAAGAAATTTTGGGTTCATGACCAATCATTTGTATATAGTCTGTACTTGTTTCTTACACACAGTTGCGAGTATCATGATGGGAACAGTCTCTGTTTGCTTGCTTATTGCAGGATATTTGTATTAGTGCAGTGAAAGAGAAAGACATTGAGCAAAAATTAAAACAGGTTATAGCAGAATGGGATGGCAAAACATTCACTTTTGCCAGCTTCAAAACACGTGGTGAACTTCTGCTGAGAGGGGACAGTACATCGGAAATCATTGCCAATATGGAGGACAGTTTGATGGTCCTGGGTTCACTAATGAGTAACAGGTTAGTTATGTACACATATCATAGCTTTGCTTCAGATTAGTTGGCTGTGATTACAGTGACAGATTTTCATCAATTGATGTGGATTACTTTCAAGTAATGTTTAATGAAGGCAAATCTTTCTGTTTAAAAATTTAAAAAAAATTCCTTATTTTTTAAATTTTTCTTTATTTTTTAAAAAATGTCAATACTATAGGCAGTATAGAAAATGAATTGTACAAATAGTTCATTTTGGGTAAAGATTGTATTGTATTATTTCATGGCAGGTACAATACTCCATTCAAGGCACAGATTCAGAAATGGGTTCACAATCTGTCTAACACAACTGATATTATTGAGAACTGGATGACTGTACAGAATCTGTGGATTTATTTGGAAGCAGTTTTTGTAGGTGGAGATATTGCTAAGCAACTCCCAAAGGTATGGAAGTGGCTGGGAGGAGTTGGACTTTTTCTTAAATCATAAGATGTTCCAGGTTGAAGACAATTGTTAGGACTTCTCTTTTCAGTATGAAACTTTACCTTTGAAACCTGACAAATTGATTAAAGTGCTAGATCTGATTTCTAAGGAACGTGGGTTCTGGAATACAATAAAAGATATTTGTTTTAATGTGTGTGTCTCTCTCTCTCTCTCTCTCTCTCTCTCTCTCTCCCTCTCTCTCTCTCTCTCTCTCTCTCTCTCTCTCTCTCTCTCT
>JARFYF010000084.1:102492951-102503831 GCA_030265395.1 Rhina ancylostomus | reverse complement strand
CATCTTGAGGCGCTGCCATCTTGAGGCACTGCCTCTTGAAGATGACCTCGATGGTGGGAAGGGTTGTGCCCATGATGGAGCTGGCTGAGCTACAACCCTCTGTGGGATGGTATCTAAAGCACAACTTCAGCTGAGTGTCAGGCTTTGAGCTTTGGTTGCACCTAAAATTTATCTAATTCTCAAAGATGACATGGCGATTAATCTGTTTTCGGGAGGTTGTTTAGTGTTTGATGATAATTTGTAGTGGATGTCCATTACGTCTAGCAGAGGCTGCTAATGAAATGCTTCTCGTTGTTAGGCACTGCTGGAGGATGCTGAACGCTGCCGACATAAGATGCAGACTGCTTCCAGTCTGATCAGTGGACTGGCAGGTGAAAAGGAACGGTGGACCGACCAAAGCAAGGAGTTCTCAGCACAGACCAAGCGCCTTGTGGGTAGGTACGGTCTCCATTTATAGCTGAAAACATTTCATACAAGTATAGCTTGTGCACTTCAGAAAACAAGTATATTTCATACACGAGTGCAGCAAGTTACTCCTGCCAGTGTATTACTTGATAACATAAGAGAATATAATTGGCTGTATCAGCATTGGAAATATTTTAGAATCCAGTAAAGTTAATAAAGATATGAATGTTAAATCTGACCATAATTGTGAAATATGGGTGCAACATGGATGATAGAATCATGAAAGATTAATCATCATTAATATTTTTCTGTCATAAAAATAACACAGCAAAAAAAGAATGTTTAATAATATGTGAAAGATTTTATTTCAAATGAATAGTAAAATGATAGTTGCTTCAAATTCAGGGCTCCATTAATGTGAATGTCACAGTTTTAAGACAAATATAACTGCATCTAAGATTGGATTTTCAAACCTTTCAAAACCATGCACCCATTTGTTTTTGAGGAAAAGGCTCAACCAGAGGAAAAGAAAACAAAATGTTTAAGCAACATTGATTTCCCTCTTGGTTGTTGTGACTGCCTGTGATTTTCCTGGCTTGGGCTATTTGTACTCCAGAGATATTTCAATGCAGGTGGAGCCTTTGGCTGGTGTATGGCAGGCCAAGACTGTTTTGCGGTCTTTCTTTCAAGAATGCGCATAACTCTGATTTAGAGAGCATTTGGGTGGAGGCTGGGTTGGAGTGCAAAGAACTGCTGAAGAAGCTTGATACCTGTACCTGTTAGTTTGTGCTTCATGAAGAACTCAACAAACTTTTCCATTATTGAAGGATCTTGATGCAAGCCCTACCCCCAGGGTTTTTCAATTACATCTCTGCTTGAGCAAATAAAGCCTAAAAGCAGGGAACCTGTGTGGGAGGCTAATAATGACGTTTTTGATTTCATTAACAGGTGTATATTGGACCACTGTCCACTCCAGATAAAGGATCGTGCACATTATTTTAGTGCAAGGAGCATTCTGTAGACAATTTGCTGCATTTTCAACATTAGGACAATAACTGAACTTCAGAAATTCTTCATTGAATGTAAAGTACTTTGAGGAGCTTGGATGGTTCTTCTATTAATGGAAGCCTTCCTTCTTTTTCTCTTTAATACTTTAATCATTCTCAGGTATCAATTCCAGAATGATGAATTTGCCTTCACCTCTAGACCTTTGCAACCTTAATTTCTTTCACAGAAGCATTCAAAGGCTGTTGCATCCTTTCTCTCTGGTTGTATTCTCTATTATTGTATTACTAATTTAGCTTGAGGCATTAAATAATGAATTAAAAAAAATGAACTGCTAATAACTTTCAGTTTTTGGTTTTAGGTGACGTATTATTGGCTACTGCATTTTTATCATATTCTGGCCCTTTTAACCAAGAGTTCCGTAATTTGTTACTGAAAGATTGGGAAAGAGAAATGAAAACTCGCAGAATTCCCTTTGCCAACAACCTCAATCTTATGGACATGCTAATTGACATCCCAACAATTGGTGAATGGAACTTGCAAGGTTTACCAAATGATGAGCTGTCGATACAGAATGGGATCATTGTGACTAAAGCAGCTCGTTATCCTTTACTGATTGATCCACAAAACCAGGGCAAGATATGGATAAAAAACAAAGAGATTACAAATGAACTTCAGGTACCACAGCCTTTCCATTTTGTTCCTTCAAACAGTTGACTTACCATACAAGCTTTATCTATACATATTGTTAAAGGTTTTGCATTCAATATATGTCCAGTGAGTTGAGGCTTTGGGATATTATTTAACTTAAGTTTAACAAATATGCTAAGAGAACCAATCAGAAAAAAAACATGGTTCACTTTCTTTCCAAAACATCCTATTTTTTTAATAAAGTGACCTATGCATATTTTTTACATAAGAATTTCAAAGTTCTTTGAGTAGTCACATTGATTACCCTCTCATTCCATTAAATTTAGCACATCAACAAAATGTACAGGTTTAATCAATCAAGCAGATCTTGACCATGTAATTAATGATTGAACGTCAAATAAAAAGTAATCAAAATGATATTGCAACTGTATAAAACTTTGGTGAGGCCACTTGTGGAGTATTGTGTGCATTACTGGTTGCCACACTGTAGGAAGGTGTGGAGGCATTGGAGAGAATGCAGAAGACGATCCCCAGGATGTGGCCTGGATTGGAATGTATTGGCTATAAGGAGAGGTTGGACAAACTTGGATTGTTTTCTCTGGAGCATCGACCTGAGAGAAGTATATGAGTTTCTGAGCAGCATCGTTCGAGTAAATAATAAGTCTGTTTCCCTGGTTGGAAATGTCAAATACTAGAGGGCACAGGTTTAAGGTGAGAGGGGGAAAGTTTAAAGGAAATGTGCGAGGTAAGTTTTATTTTACACAAAGGTGTAGGTGCCTGAAAAGCATTGCCAGGGAAGTAGATACAGTAGCAACACTTAAAAGACATTTAGGCAGACACATAGGGAGGGAATAGAGGGATTCAGACCAGCAAGCAGATGGGATTAGTTTAGATTGCCTTCATGTTCTACACAGACATTGTGGACCGAAGGGCCAGTCCCTGTGCTGTACTGTTCAATGTTAAAATGTACTGACTGTATTTCTAAGAATTTTTCATGTATTTCCAGATCACTTCTCTAAATCACAAATACTTCAGAAATCACCTGGAGGATGGGCTTTCTCTTGGAAGACCAGTGCTTATTGAAGATATAGGAGAGGAACTGGACCCAGCCCTAGATAATGTCTTGGAGAAAAACTTCATTAAAACAGGCTCTACATACAAGGTAAATTGCTGTTGATTGTTGAACTTTGCTAGTAGAATGTGTAGGTAGAGCTGGATGGCTAAAATGTACATTCAGAGTTAAATTGAACTTCTCGCTGTCAACATTTTATGCATTAAAGTTTAGATTTTTGTGATACAGGTCTAAATAATAATTGTATTCTTCCTTTGATCCTTCTTTCAGCTGTGCTTTCCAAAGCCATTCCAATGCAACTATGGGAGATGCAGTATATGTCACACAACTAAACAGGATCCTAAATACTCTGATCATATATGATTTCAATTCATATATTTTTTCTGATCTGTTATACATTTTCACTGCTTATGCCACAGTTGTGTTTAATTTGATGAAGTCAAAAGCAGACCAAAAGATCACTTTGCAAATGTCTGTTTTACGTGCAGCACAATCCTGACCTGCCTCTGATCCATCACTCTAGCTCCTCACACGTACCTCTTTCTTTGCTGCTGTTTCTCTGAATCTCAACACAAACTTAAAGAATAAATCCTCATTTTCTTCTATCCACTCTAAAGTCTTCTGGTCATAGTATTGAGTTTAGTAGCCTCAGATGTTAGCTGCATTCTCAGAATTAGTTGTGGAAGAGGCAAATCTTTCATCTGAACATTGTTATCGCATAGTGGTCTAAAACAAAGGAGAGTCGGTGGATGTTGTTTACTTGGATTTTCAGAAGGCTTATCGCAAGGTGCCACACATGAGGCTGCTAAACAAGATAGGAGCCCGTGGTATTATTGTTGCAAGAGTATGTGAGAAATATGAAAATGTTTTTTAACCCTTGGTGTTTTTACTTTGTATTTCTACCCTTGGTGTTTTGTATAGTGAATGTATCCCACCCCAGTATGGTTGGATGTGGATTTGGAAAGCTGGTTTATACTGCTGTTTCCCAAACCTTTCTTTCTTCCCAGTCTTTTCATGGAGATCAGCTTGCAGAATTCCTGCTACCAAGTGCAAGCCTTGTTGTCACAGAAATGGTGTCCCACTAAAACCGTTATTCCAGTGTCAGGTTTCTTAAAAAAAAATAGCTGGGTAGTCAACGTGAAACAGACAGTTATTGCATGAGAATGAGGGGAAAAGAGTACCCTGTATAATGAAGGACATTTCAACTTTGTGTTCACGTTTTCTGATGTCCTGTATCATTCTTCTTCTTTTACTTGACAACTCAGAGGTTTACCCATTGAAAGCTATCACTAAGCTTGTCTCTGTATAAAGCAGAAGGGCTGTGGGTCACAGAAACAAGTTGAAAACCTGGCAGACTTGTGTCTGCAGATTTTACACAGGTAAAGAAAAATGGCCCAAGATTATATCTACTACCAGCCTGAAGGCCACACTCTCTGTTTGCTGTGTAATTCTAAACTTTTCATTAAAGATCAGTTATTCTCTCACCAGGTGAAACTGGGTGATAAAGAAATTGATGTAATGAATGGATTTAGGCTTTACATCACCACAAAACTTCCAAATCCAGCATACACACCTGAGATCAGTGCACGGACCTCCATCATTGACTTTACTGTCACCATGAAGGGACTGGAGGACCAATTACTGGGCCGAGTCATTCTAACTGAAAAACAAGTAAGTCTGTACTTTCCTGTTTTTTGTTCTAGATTCCAGCATCTGCAATCTCTTTTGTCAACAGGAAAGTTTGCACCTGTTTATACTTGTGGATCCTGTATAACTGTGTTTTGGAGTGTATTCCTCCATCAATATGGATCAACCATATACTTTTGATTTTTTTTATCCCTAATGTCAAGTGATAATTGTAATGTTGATAAAATTTGAATTTCCTCAAAATGACAGTTGCGAATGAGCCCAGATCCTTGGCCTTCGTGACTTTACTTTTAGATCATTTGGTGTAAGGAGGAAAATGAGGAGGGGGGGAAGATAGCCAATCATCAAAAATGGGTGTGAGGAACATAGTATGCAATAGATTGGTAGTGCTGGTTCTTGTATATTGCTTCTGCATGCAGCAATACCCATGATGCACTGTAAGTCATGAGGAGGATGCCAAGAAGCTTGAGGGTGATTTAGGCAAGTTGAGGGAATGGGCAAATAAATAACAGATGCAGTATGACATGGATAAAGGTGAAGTTACCTACTTCATCAGAAAAAATGGAAGGCAGAATATCATTTAAATGATAGATTGGAAATGTCTTGTACACCAGAGCAAGGAGCTCTCACCACAGTTATGCAGGGCCTTGATGAAACCACACAGAGAGTACTGTGTGCAGTTTTGGTATCCTTACATAAGAAAGGATAAAAGAGTGCAGCCAAGGTTCACCAGACTGGGTCCAGGAGTAGCAAGTTTGCTGTGTGTGAAGAGACTGGGTCAACTAAGCCTGTATTCGCTAGAGTTTAGTCGAGTAAGAGGCGATCTCACTGAAACATACAAACAAGGGAACAGTCTCAGGATGTGGGGTAAAACATTTACGGCTGAGATCAGAAAAAAATTCTTCTCAGAGGATGGTGAACCTGTGGAATTCTCTTCCATAGAAAACTCTGGAGGGCAAGCCACTGAATATATTTATGAAGGAGGTAGATTTCTGGACACAGAAAGCTTCAGGGGATATGGAGAAAGTGTGCAAATATGGTATTACGATCATATTGGATCATATTTTCTCTGTTTCTATGGTCACTTGACTGCAAACATTTGCTGGAGTGCCAGTATCACTAATGGCTAGTGCTACTTAAAGGCGGCCTGATTCCCTTGTATGGCAGGAGCACTGTGGGAGTTTTCAATCTGGGCTTGGAGGTGTGGCTAGAAATCTGAAGAGAGTGTTCGCAAAAGATTTTGGATAGTGTGCGGAAGGTTTGCTGGAGGAGGTGAAATTTTCCCCTGTTGAATAATTTTAATGGTTTTGTAAGATTTGACATTTCTGAGTATCTTATTTTAAGGATTGAGTGCAACATAGATGTTCTCATTTGCAGGAAAATGAAGCACCTATTGCCTGTTTTTAATTATCCTCGGGAGGGTAATGGTGAGCTACCTTCTTGAACTGCAGTAGTCTCAGTCATGAAGGTCCTTTTGCAGGATTGCCAGGTAGTGTTCCAGGATTTTGGCCCAGTGAAGATGAAGGAACAGTGATATATTTCCAAGTAGGATGGTTTGTGACTTGCAGTGATATTTGTAGAGGAGAGAAAAATTTGTAAAATGAGGTGGTATTCCTTGGCATTTAGAAATTTAGAGTTTTCAGAATATTAAGAACTGATACGGCAGATGTAAGTAATTTCCCTTGATTGGGGAGTTGAGCATTGGAGGATATCCTTTAAGTATTAAAGCCAGCCATTTCTGGAGTGATTAGGAAACACTTCTAAAAGTGTAAATTCTCTTCTGTAAGTATCAATTGGAAATGGATCAGTTGTCAATTAAAAATGATCGATTTTTATGAACCAAAGCTAATAAGTAAAATGAAATAAAGATATATAGAATTCAAACACAGGTCATCTCACTGAATGTTGGGTAGGATTAAATGGTTTACTTCTTTTCCAGTGTAATCCAATTTCTTTGATGTAAAGATGTGTGGCAGATGTTGTTCTGCTGTCATTAATGGCATAAAGGAGGTATATTGAAAGAATTAGAAGAGAAAAGCATACCATAGTGAGTGAAAGGCCTTTCATCCAAGTTGGCAACAACCTTTAATGATGCATAGAAGAATAAGGTGGATGCATTTTATTTTTGTCATGAAAATGATCAGCTACAGATAAAACTGTCAGAATAAAACTGCAAGTTCTCACTAGGATCCTAAAGTAGTCTACTATAACTGCAGATCATCAGTCTTAGATTGTAAATTTCAACAATGCATTCATAATTCAATATTTTGTCTTTGCAGCTCATCACCATATGACATAGACTGTCCACTTGAATAATCCTTATAACTTTGAAGTTTCTTCAAATATTTCTCAAGCTTTAAATAATGGAGTTGGGTTAACTTAATGAGTTTACAGTCTTAAGATCAGCGGGAGATTCCTGTGACCCTGTACTAGTTGGAACCAAATTTGACATCATTTGATTGAAAGCAGTGAACTGCGAGCACAAAGGATCTCTTAGTATGCCTCCCTATTATTAGCCAGTTCTGACACTGAGCTGACTCGTGCAGGGGTTGCTATGTGTGACTGGCAGAGTTGAGCAGGGCAACACTTTTTTCAGTTTCATTAAATAGTTCCATTTCTTGGCAAAAACTTCCTGACCAGACTAGTTTTGCAGACTCACCCATGTTTTTATGGGATGGGAATGTATGAACATGTGTACCTTAGTCTGGGGAGAAAGGAATAGCTACTATGTACATCCCTGGAGAACTTCACGTATCTTCTGAAGATTTCTATTCAGTCCCTGAGGTTGAAGCAGTTACTAATTTTGTTCTCCAATGGTTAAAAAAAAAAGAAAGGCAGCTTAGGAAGCTTTTGTATTTACTCATGGAGTATCTTAAATCATTGGTCTACTTTCTTCTGCTGCCCCCTTGAAAAATGGCTGAGAACTGTATTGTCAGCATGGTCAATGAAAATGCATCTGTGTCATTTGAGACATACTCAGTTCTGAGTGCTTTTGAGTTTTCAGTTAATGTAGATTATAATTGCGCAGATAAAAGTTCCAAGTATTGTCTGATGTGATAGGAACTGGAAAAGGAGCGAACAGATTTAATGGAGGCTGTAACGTCAAATAAGAGGAAGATGAAAGAATTGGAAGACAATCTGTTGTATCGTCTGACAAGTACAAAGGGTTCCCTTGTGGAGGATGAAAGTCTTATCACAGTCCTAAGCAGTACCAAAAAGACAGCCGAGGAGGTCACTCAAAAATTACAGATAGCTGCGGAAACAGAGATACAGATTAATGCTGCCCGTGAGGAATACAGACCAGGTGAGAACATATTGTAATTGGAAAAGAATATTGGGTTGGATTTTGGTCCGAGTGGAGAATAAATGATGCCAGACATTTGTTGACAGGCAGTTGCACTTTAACACACTGTGCTGGCATTTGCACTGCAGGTGCAACCATCAGAAAAGTGCAACACCTTCCCCCGGATGTCTGGGACCTGTGCGAACAGTACAATTATAGCATGCTCCCGTATGGATAAAGTGTGCAAAATAAAGAAAAAAAGATTGGATTAAAAGAGAGAAAAAGGAAAATAATCCTTTCAATGTAAATATAAGAGTTCAGAAAAGATGTTTAATTTTTCAATGATGTGAAATTGAAAGCTGCACAGAGTGATCTTGGCATACTTTTTTATGAGACACAGCAAGTAAACATGTAAATAGTGTGTTGGCATTTATTGCATTGGGATCTAAGTACAAATGTAAGGAAGCCTTTCCAGGACTTTTGAGACTTGGAGCACTTTGTGCAGTTTTGGTCTCTGTATCCAAGGAAGGATTTGCTCGCCTTAGAGTCGATGCAGAAAAAGTTCACGAGATTGATTGCTAGAATGAGTGGTTTGGACTATGAGGAGAAACATGGTCCAATGTACTAATGTTGACATTTTGGTGGAGAAGTGCCTGTGAGCTGATCTTTGTAGGTCAGCACATATCTGATTTCTGCATTACTGCACACAGCCAAGAAGGTGCAGAAAGTCACTCCTTGGCACTTCTAACCTCTTGCTTCATCGCTGGACTCGTAACTGAATCCAAGGACAGAGCTCAGTCATGCTGCACTGAGAGGCTGGATACCCTGTGCATCCAGCCCCTTGGCTAAGTGCCATTCTTACCTGGTATATGAATGAGGATTCTGACCTGGATTGAAAATGTTATTGTCGGTAAATAGTTTCTTTATATTACGTAAAGTTCATGTTTTCAAATAAATTGTCACAGATGTCCTGTAAGTAAATGTATTACTTTTAAAGTGTTTTTACCTCTTTCTAATCACCAGAGGCATTTAAACCCAGTTCAAATGGCCTTTGACAGCAGCAACCTGGAAACAAACCTGCAGGATCTACAGCTTTTTAGTCTCTCCTTGCAGATACTCCAGGTCAGGATCTGGCTCATTTAGTAAGCCTGATCAATGTTCACTAGAGTTTAGAGTAATTAGAGGTAATTTGATTATGACATGCAAGCTTCTGGGAGGGATTGGCAAGGTAGATATTGAGAGTCGGTTTCCTCCAACTGGGGAGTCTAGAATAGGGCACTGTCTCAGTAAGAGGGATTGGTCATTTAGGACTGTGATGAGAATAAATTTCTTTATGCATATCAGTCTTTGGAATTCTGGTCCTCAGAGCTGTGGATACTTAAGACACTGAGCACTTTCAGCCCTGAGGTTAGAGACTATGAGGGAAATAGATGATCACCCATGACCCTGGGACAACAGGAAAATGGTATGAGGAGAGATTGGGTTGACTAGGTCAAAATTTACTGGAGTTTAGAAGAATGAGGAGAGATCTCATTGAAACATACAAAATTCTTACAAGGCTTGACAGCTTAGATGGAGGGAAGATGTTCCATTTGGCTGAGTGCTCCACACACAGTAATTACAGTCTCAGGGTAGGGAGTAGGACATGTTAGACTGAGATGAAGAGACATTTCCTCTCTGTGGGCTGTGAACCTATAGAGTTATTGACCACAGAAGGCTATGGAGGCCAAGTTGCTGAATATATTTAAGAAGGAAATAGATTTATAGACCCAAAAAGAATCAAAGGGAATGGGGAGAGAGTAAGAATATTTATTGAGATGGAGGATCAGCCATGATTATATTGAATGACAGAACAATCTTGAACAGTGAAATGGCCCACTCATTTATGTTTCTTTCATCCTGTAGAATGGTGGTACTTGCTCAAGGAGTCGTGTGGCTCACAGCTGCTACATATAATAATTTTAATACGCAGATATTGTTGTTCTGGGAACACCAATCTCTCCTTATAAGCCCCCCGTTCCAGGCAATATCCTGGTCTATCATTCCTGCACTCTCTCTATTGCTACCACATCCTTCCTATAGTGTGGTAAACAGAGAACTGTATCCAATACTCCCTGTGTGGTCTAACCAATGTTTGGTACAGCTGCAATGTAACATCTCAACTCCCATACTCAATGCCTCAGCCTATGATGGCAAGCATGCCAAATTCATTATTCACTATTCCTGCACCTGTGTCACTGTTTTCAGAGAGCTACAGACTTGAATCCCAAGGTGTTTCTGTACATTAGCGTTCCTAAGGGCCCTGCCATTTACTCTATATGTCCTGTGAGAATTTGACTTCCCAAAGTGTATTATCTCATGGATTAAATTCCATTTGCCACCACTCCAACTGATCTACCTTTCCAACTGATCTACGTCCCATGATATTAAATTCACCTGTTCCAATTTCCCCACCTTTTTATGATTCCTTCTGCTGTTTACTTCCCAATTCTTAAATCGGTGCTTAAGCTGACAAACCAAGGTTCCTGTTGCCCTTGCTATCGGCTTACACTTCCAGTACTTACAGGGCCAAAATATATTTTAAAAATGAATAGATGTACACAGGAAAATATCCAGCTGGATGTGTCAAAAGGTGCCCAGTTTGAGTGTATTTTAGCTCAATGTTTTGGGCGTAGATTTCACTGGAACCAGTAGATAAATAGCCTTGTGCATATTATTTCCATGGCTTCCTGAACTGGAAATTGTCACAGCTGAGAGATCGAAACAGTGTGGTGACAACCAGGACCCACATTAATATAAGTGCCTTCATCTTGTTTT
>JARFYF010000084.1:102479251-102490962 GCA_030265395.1 Rhina ancylostomus | reverse complement strand
TTAAACACAAGAGATTATCTGATGACAGTTATAGCATCCATGGCAGCACAGGCAGAACACATCCACTGAATGAGTGGTATAGGTTAAGCTCAGCTGCTACCACATAAACACAGATCGTTTTCATGGACTCTGTATCACTGAATTGAATCAATCCTGCAGTCACCACAACTGCACTGCTCAAACATCCTTTAAAAAAACACTTTAACCAGGCAGTAAGGCAGCACCTGCCCACACCCTGAATCTCCTTCTGCACAAATCCAGATCATTTTCTGGTCATCACTTACCAAGGCTAACGCTAGTTGGGCAGTGAACCCACTGCAGAATAGCAAGGACAATGGTGTATGGGCCCAATAATGAAGGTGGTATTCTCCAGGTGATTTAAGTTGCCACTAATTGTTCAAGACAATTAAAACAGCTGCTGACAATTTACTGCACAGCAATCACAGAGGGTCTATTGTTCCAAAGATCAGTCCCCCTGGTAACCAGGCATCAACAACCCTCATAATGGCTTCTGTGGAGAACAGGAGGCTTTAAGGGAGATGATCATGATTTGCTTAGACACATTAAACACATTGTGCAAGAGGTATCTCCCCAGGAGGGAAGCTGTGTGTGCTGGGGTGCAGGAAACCAACTGGATCACCATTAGGTGTGACTGTTAGATGTGAGAATAGACCCACCATGGAAAGTCGTGCAAGAAATCTAATGATCGCGTAAGGTGAGACGAACAGGCTATTTCATTTACATTACAAATTTCTTCATTTATCTCTGCCCTTAAAATTTTAAAACTGAGTTGTAGAACATTTCCATCTGAACCTCAACATTGAAGTTTTCAATGACCATCAATTACATGAACATTTATCTATTGTTCTCCTCTGCATTGTTTCAATGGTACATTATCAGAATGTCCCACACCCATTACAAAATAAATTTCTTTCAGTGACCCCAAAGCATCAGTTAAAGTTGCATTGTGATCAGGTTTTATTTCCAGAGAACTGGTTCTCATTTTAATTAATCCATTATTACGCTATCCATAATTTCGCAACTCCAGAATAATCCCTAACAAGTGCCTTTTGGGCTTTTATGTTTTGGCTTCCTCCAAAGTAACTCACCACCCTATTTTTTTTCCCTCCAAATCCTATCATACCTACAAGATTAGAAACAGCCAGCACTCTTTCATATAAATGGCAATTGATTTTTCAGTATTTTTGACACTGGTAGTTATACCTTGAACAGATTCAGAAGGTGCAGCTGATCCTCTGAATTGTCACAGACTCCTAAACTTTACAAATGGGGAATAATTCGGTGTACTTATTGCAGTCTTAATTTTCCCCAAATTTTAAAAGCCAGAGCTGCTGCTCAGCCCAAATCTGCCAAACCTCATTTTTATCAAGGATGGTCATCATTTCATTATGGGTGGAGGCAGGATTGTTGCTTGTTGATGTACATGATATGTGGGCCGTGTAGGGAGGAGGGATTCTTTGCACGGTACCTTTTTACTCTGAATGTCACTGTGTAAATTAGCCTCCTTTATTTCATTTGCACATGCACCAAGGAATTGGTCTTCAGGCACATTTTTCATACAAAATGGATGCTGTGTATGGTACTAATGTCAAATCTGAAGCCACGTAAATCCCAAAATTGGGGTATCCTTTCTTTAAGATATCATTATTGTTGCTTGCTTCCTTTTAAGAGTGTTGAAGCCCAACATTTCAGACAACAGCTGTGTGCTAGATGGGCAGCTGTTCCACAGTTCATGTGCTGACCTATAGATCGCTTCATTCTGGAAAGGGAAGTTGGGGAGTTATAGATGCAAGGAGTGGCTAATGAATCTTGGGAGGACATTTCCCTGGGTAGCTTGATCATTCCCTGGCTCTAGGCTACCATGATAAGTGCCAACATTAGAATGGCAGATCAAGTGGTTAGGAAACTCTAGCTTCCTTGCTACTTCGAGGCTGCCAGCATTGATTTTTTTTTAATATACATTTTGGGGTTGTTTTACATCTGAAGACAATGTCCCATGGGGTGTAATTTTAATTTGCACAAAATTCACTTCTATCAGGGTAAAGCATTTAATTAAAATTTCATTGTGAGTGAGTTGCAAAGGTAATTTGTCATTATTTTTAGATTTGGTTTCTGTCATTGAGTAATTGAAATGATCCGTATGGTCATGTAGTGGTTAGTGTAATGCTATTACAGCACTAACGACCCAGGTTCAATTCCCGCCGGTGCCTGTAAGGAGTTTTACATTCTCCCCATGTGTCTGTGTGGGTTTCCTCCGGGTGCTCCAGTTTCTTCCCACATTTTTAAAGATGTATGGGTTAGGAAGTTGTGAGCATGTTATGGTGGTGCTGGAAGCATGGTGACACTTGCAAGCTGCCCCCCCCCCCCAGAGCACACTATGCAAAAGATGCATTTCACTGTGTGTTTTGATGTACATGTGACTAACACAAATATCTTATCTGATGTTCATGACATCAGTAATATGCAGGAAATACAATAGTGTGTTCCAAGCTCTCTATCCAGTATTCCAGTAAGTTGGACTTCAGATACTACAACAAAAATGCAAAACACTTTCTAAATATATAAATAACACAAAAGTGCAAATGTTTCTAGCCATCAATGTCTACTGTTGTTCTTCAGAAATTGATGGAGCAGCATAGAAAGCTTATTTATTATGACAAAGACGTCAACCATTTTAATGGGTAAATCCTGTATTAAAATTGTGGAGAGGAATTTGATATGACAATGCTGTACTCTTGTGCTTTGTAAATTCATTCAGGAATTTCAAGGTCAGAGATTTAAATGAATGGAGCTCTCCTGATGGAACCATTCCTGTGTTATCTGATGAAGCCAGCAGAGTGAAACCGTACAACTTCACCAGAGGAAGAATTCTACACTTGTAGTTTAGACGTTGTCACGAGCAGAAATTAGTCAAGGTGTTGAAAGCTGCATTCCTACTTGGATCAATCTTGAAATATTTGCGCAATACAACAGTACTAATGTGTTCAAATATAATTGCTTAATTCAAACAGTTTAAATCTGGAATTTTATGTCAATTAATGTAATTAAATGTCTATTTTAAAGTGGGTCAGATGAATTGTAATTGGATAGTGGAGGTAGTTATTCTCTCAACATTTAAGTATCTGAATGAAAACTTGAATTGCCAAGGCATAGAAGGCTGTGGGCCAATATCTGGAAAATGAATTAGTAGGGATGGGTACTCGAAGGTACACATGGACATGGTGAGCTGAGGGACGTGGTTCTGTGCTATGTACTTTGAAATCTATGGAGTGGTGTGATAGATGCACTTTGAGTTGTTATGGAATTGCTACCTCATTCCTAAGGAAGATGCTATAAATAGTTTCCATATTTTACAAGACAGTGTGGCTCCTCTGTTACTGCAAGATAATGGTACAACATTACCAAGTAAATAACTTGTGACAACATCTCCTACTTGGTCCTGTGACTGCAATGCTGGCTAGTTTCATAAAGTATGATATATGCACATTAAGGAATCATCTTGAGTGCAATGAAATTCTGCTCAAGGAAAAATATTCAGATTTAGAAAGATCAACAATGTGCATTAATCTAAATTCTTCAATGACAATGAACATTCTAAGGTACTTTCTAGAAGTGTAAGTGAACAAAAAATGGGCACCCAATGGAAAACAAAATATGAATTTTGGAAGTTGAAATAAAAACTGCAAGTAAGAAATCATAGCATATTCCATTAACAGATGAAAGAGATTAATGCTTCTGATGGGGATTTTTCACTAGAGGTCTAAGTAAGTGCATTAAACGTTAAAGAATCTTTCCCTTGAGTGCTGATTGGCCTCTGAATGTTTCAGTTTATCCACTGTTTTAAAATCTCCCAGAAACAAAGTGCTTATTATACATATGGCATCCAATGTGTTGTGAGACATAGCTAAAACTTTCATAATAGTTACTCTTGTACACTGGCAAGTATCAGTTCTCCAAGACATTCCTTCTACTTGGTGAGACTTGTTAAATGAAATAAACAAGTTACCATAAGGCACAGGAGCAGAAGTCGGCCATTCAGCCCATCAAGTCTGCTGCGTCATTCTCTCATGAGCTGATCCATTCTCTCATTTAGCCCCACTCCCCCACCTTCTCACCATAGCCTTTGATGCCTTGGCTACTCAGATACCTATCAATCTCTGCCTTAAATACACCCAATGACTGCCTCCACAGCCGCCCGTGGCAACAAATTCCATAGATTCACCACTCTCTGGCTAAAGAAATTTCTCCGCATCTCTGTTCTAAATGGGGGCGCCCTTCAATCCTGAAGTCATGCCCTCTTGTAGAAGACTCCCCTACCATGGGAAACAACTTTGCCACATCTACTCTAAAAGTCCAGGCCTTTTAACATTCAAAATGTTTCTATGAGGTCCCCCCTCATTCTTCTGAACTCCAAGGAGTACAGCCCAAGAGCTGGCAAATGTTCCTCGTATGTTAACCCTCTCATTTCTGGAATCATTCTAGTGAATCTTCTCTGAACCCTCCCAACGTCAGCACATCCATTTTTAAATAAGGAGTCCAAAACTGCACACAGTGCTCCAAGTGAGGCCTTACCAATGCCTTATAGAACCTTGACATTACATCCCTGCTCTTATATTCTGTTCCTCCAGAAATGAACACCAACATTGCATTCTCCTTCTTCACCACCGACTCAACCTGGAGGTTAACTTTTAGGGTATCCTGCACAAGGACTCCCAAGTCCCTTTGCATCTCTGAATTTTGAATTTTCTCTCCATTTAAATAATAGTCTGCCCGTTTATTTCTTCTACCAAAGTGCATGACCATACACTTTCCAACATTGTATTTCATTTGCCATTCTTTACCTATTCTCCCAGTCTATCCAAGTCTCTCTGCAGACACTTCATTTCCATTGGGCCTCTGTTGGCTCTGCAGATCCAATGCAAGCTCATCATGTGTTTGGGCCTTTTGGACTTGATATCAATTTCAACAACTTCAGATAACTTCATTTCTCAGAATTACAATGAGCAATTTCTGCTTGAAGTCATCCGTCCGTGATATTGGTTCAGTTTTTCTCTCTCCATCTTTTCGCTCTCCAGCACAGTTTGACCTTCATTTTACAATTGTTTGAATTCTCACTTTCTGATTGCTCTAATTTCACAGCTTCTGTTGTCTCTCTCTATATCTCTAACTGCCCCATTGCCCCATCAACCCGATGGCCTCTGCAACATAACACCATGGCAACCCTGACCTCAGCTTATGAGAGATATTGTCTTTGTCCTGTCCATCCCTGCCCTACCTTCTCAGTAGCTCTACACCAAATTCTTTCCCAGATCTGACAACTAGAAATATGGTCTCTTTCCACAGAAGCTGATGGACTCTGCTGAGTATTTCCAACATTTTCTGTTTTATTTCAGACTTTCAGCATCTGCAGTTAGTTAGTTTTAATTTTTTTTGGTTGTAGTGTTGGTTGGGTTGAGCAGCAGTCCATGATTCCACTTCCAAGAAATGGATTGATTGGTAAAATCTGTGAATGAGGTTACATGCCTTCATTTTTCTCTCACTTTCTACTCATTTCATTTGGGTTTCTTCAGCCTTAACCCAATGGGTAAAAGGAAGTAAGGAGGATAGGTTCAGATAAGTCATTATACTTACAGATATAGCCTTCTCATAGTAGCAGTTCCTCTAGGGCTGCTAAGCTTAATTTTCCCTCCCAAATTCTTCACTCACTGCACCAATCATCCACCCTCTGTGACCTTCAACTATTTGTAATTTCTCACCACCACTGTCTCTCCCTTCCCACTGACCACAATCTCTCCTCCATCCACAAATCAGCCAGCCTCACACCCACCTACTATCTTTCTTTGTACCTCTCTCTTTTGATGCAGGAGTGCATTATAACTCCCTCCAAGTGCATATCTGACTACTGTATAAATATATTTGAAGAAGAACTTCTGGTTTCTTCATTTTATGATTGTCTATTCCAACAGTCTTACAGACAGTATTACTACATTAGGGGTGCACTAACAAAATTAAATGTAGCTCTTTCAATTGAATATGTATCTTACCTTGCAGATCCTTCAAGAGTCCCATTACAAGTAAGAGAATAGCAAATATCATTGAGCATATGACCTATGAAATATACAAGTATGCAGCCCGTGGTCTGTATGAAGAACACAAGTTTTTGTTTACTCTCCTGCTCACACTTAAGATTGATATGCAGCGACACAGACTGAAGCATGAAGAGTTCCTCACCCTTATTAAAGGTAAGAACATTAAACTTGAATTGCCTTACTACAAAAAATAAAAGTAAACAATATCTACTGAGGAAACCTACCAATCTACACATTTTAACTTGCAATTGTTTTATCTGATTTTACTATGTATTCATCAGTCTGTGACTATTATAACAAGTAACAATTTTCTGAAACAAATTGAATCAGATTATTAAGAATGTTTAGCTTTGGTGTCAACTGAACTGAGTACTGACATAGGTTTTGGTTGAATGTAACGGCACAAATCATTTTTAAAAAGTGTCCCATTAATATCCACATATCCTGGAGCAATACAGTGACAGCTATTAACCTATGTCAGTTTCAGAATTTAACTTGGTGCATAAAATCAAGTAAATCCCAAACCAAATTTTACTTCATTGTGAAGAGAAAGTTTTTCATTTATGTTTTTGTAACATGAATTTTTTTTTATCCTTTTACAGGTGGTGCTTCATTGGACCTTAAGGCTTGCCCTCCAAAACCTGGAAAGTGGATTTTGGATATGACCTGGTTAAACCTGGTGGAACTGAGTAAACTTGGGCAATTTGCAGATGTCTTAGACAAAGTATGTTAAGAACTGACACAACTATATAGAGCTGGTTACTTGTATGCTAAAGTTGTGTTGAAGAAGACCTTCCTAACACTGCTGTTGGATCACTCCCCAGTGATTATGCTCTTCTGCACTGTGGTTCACTCTGAAATGCTGTGTCAAACTGACTGGCTAAAGTCTGTTTAGTAAATGTACTTGTTAAGACGTTTGTAGCAGATGCACAGATAAAGGACAACGTGGGAAAGAGTATCAATTTTAAAGATTTTATTTTAAAGATAAAGCTTACATATGTGTAAGATTATAATCCACCCAGCTGAAACAACTAAATACCAGTAAAGATGCATGAAGAAACTAAACTACAAAAATGATTTTAAAATTTAAAAAAATGCTATCAGTGCTAACAGTAAGACCTTTTCTATATTAAGATAAATAGCAGTAATGTATATTATGGACCTATTGAAGATGAATTCAAACAACTATAATATATAATATGACATACATTAAATAAATACTTTGCATCCATTGTAATGGTGAAGGAATTGAATGCCAATGGTACTAGAGGATTTAAAAATAAATTTGGAGAGAAAAGATAGAGAAGGTAACATATCTGGCTCCTTTTATTTTCTGATCTACTAAGGCCAGCTGTTAAAACAAGAATTGCTTTATGAGAACAAAAAGTGCAAAAACAATGGAAACCGATTATCTATACAGATTTGTTGATTGATTGTGATCATCAATGCAATTTAATTATCAATGCCAAATGTAATTGATCAATGCAAAAGACCACAAATTTAAAAAAACTACCCCTGTAATCATTCAGATTCTAATTAAGTCGGTGGTGAGAGAGTGAAAATATGACTTACATGTGCACTGGTGAGTTGAATGTCTCTTTGTTTAGCAATACAATTGATTCTTTTTCTGATAGTCTAACCTTACAACTTTATTTATCCCCCAATCTTTATAGATTGGGAAAAATGAGAAACAGTGGAAGAACTGGTTTGATAAGGAAGCCCCTGAAGAAGAAGTTCTGCCAAATGCTTACGACCAGTGCTTGGACTGTTTTCGACGTCTTCTCCTGATTAGATCTTGGTGTCCTGATAGAACCATTGCTCAGGTATACACTAGAATGCACATGAACTGAAGGATTTAAAGGAAATAAAACTGCAAAATTTAGAGAATACTTTTTAAAAAAAATAGTAGCTAATAAATAGAAAATCAATTACATAAATTTAGAATTAACTGTATTTCTTGATGTGTGAATGAGCAGGCTAATTTTAACTAACTTTAACAGAAATTGAAAATCAATTTCAAGAATAGCACATAAGATGATTAGTAATGTGAAAGATTATTCACTAGTTTCAGCTATGAAAAGGAGCATGTGTAGTAACAGTGCTGATTTGATATACGCTTTGAGCCACATTACCGCCAAAATTATTACAATACCAAAGATTGCACATGTGTGACTTAGAATTAGTAGCAAAAGTGAACAGCTGGGGATCGTGTGACCTACAAATGTGGCATGTTAACATCTGCACTCAACTAGCTGATACACCTTCCTGATGAGTGAGGATTTGCACTAGAAACTTTACTCTCTAAAAATCCACCTCTATTGCTTTTTCAAAGTAATGTTTTAAAAATAAATGGGAACTTTGGATACACCTTCAAACATCTCTTATAATGCAGCATTGATCGTTCATATCACCAAAGCAAATATTACTATTAAGTTTGCAACATAATGAAGATCACAAATTTATTTTGAAGACCCAAGGAAAATAGTGGGATATTAGGTTAATTTATTGGCAAAGCAAATTTGAGACATACATTGCAGTTCAACTATAGTACTATTGTTCTATTTAGATTGTTCTGCCATGGCAGTTGATTAAATGTGTTTTGTGAAGCAGTGTTTATGGTCAAATAATATTCATCAAACACTGGAATTTAATTTGAAGTCGCTACTTCCATCTGGTGGGAGAAAGCCACAGCTGGCCATGGGATTTATGTAATCAGAGGACTATCCATTATCTTTGGGTAGTTATCTTCTAGAAGCAACTCTTTAACTGGGGAATATGGAAGCTCCAGAAACTCTCCAATCTTCTGCATTTATGTTTACCTGTTAAAGTTATTTATTTCCACTGACAAGAACAATTCAGTGTCTACAAGTTAGTTTTGGTAGGTTGTTGCACAATACAGAGGCTGTCCTTAAACATGATCTACCAGGCTGTCAACTCTTGTAGAGAATCTTTGAGTACGGGGGTGTTCCAGTGGTGTACTGTTGTTAAATTGCCCTAATGCCCACATTAACCATAGCACCAAGTCACAACTGCTACATTTCCTCATAGGTGGTCGTGGGTGTGCCTTCTCTATTCCTTTTGTCATGAGGTAGCTTCCCCGTGACTTCAGCCCTTTGGTTGCTGTGGTGTGACCATACAGTAGGCATCTGGTATCCTCTACCACTTCTTCTTTAGTTGGGTTGCCAGGACATTATAGATGTCAATTGGCATTGGTTTAGTGACCATATACAAGCTTTTTAATATTGATTAGTTTAATTCATCAATAGATCCATTTTTCTTGCTTAAATAGAACGTTTTCTACAGAGAGAATAAAAAGTGCTGAAGCTTTCTGTTGCAAAGCAAATGAAAGAGACTGACCTATCTTTCGGTTAGATTTGTGTAAATTTAATCAGCAATTTAGTGGTTAGTCAGTCTGGCAAATACTTTTGTCATAATGTGGTTGATCTGGTGACAGTTCCTTTCTTATGCTGCAATTGTTTGGTTGTCAGTGTAGATAAGCTGAAGGTGTTTGGATGTTCCCATCAGTGTTAAAAATGATAGATGCCAAAATACTACGTTATTACAGCTTCCAGCAGTTTTATTTGTCTCTGATTTTAAAGTGGTATTCAAACCACATGAATCAAATGGGCTGGTTTATGCTCCTCCTTCATATTGCAGACTTTCACAGCAGCATTTAATGATTGATAGTGTCGTACATCTCCGAGAGATCAACAAAAATGACACTGATGATTTATGTATTGGGTGAAATTTAGAGCCAGGCCAGTGGCATAACCTGCTTGGCTGGAACCCAGTTGCTTCAGTGATGATTTATTCTTCCAAAAAAGGACGGAGTTCTTTTAGGATGGGACACTCAACGTTCGTAGAGTTGGTAAAACAAGGAGATTGATTATAAAGACTTTGGATAGGAAGTGTGACAGTGCTACTTTATCTCCTGATCTTGGGAATACAGGCTGATTTTATGCAGGAGTTGAATAGTTTCTGAAGGCAATCCTCATTAGAATTTCTTTGGATGTTCAGTGCATAATTTATCCAAACCTGTGGCCTTGCATGTCTTGATGTGCTTGTTGACTTTTCCAATTGCAAACTGGTTTTCTACTGTAAATAAGTCACGCAGGTAATTGCTTTTGTTACATTTTTCACTTGATCAACAGGATCTTCTTGAGCAACCAGCTAGCATTAAAATTGTTGCAGGCTTTTATCAGATCCCTGGAGCATAGGAGGCTGAGGGGTGACCTTATAGAGGTCTATAAAGTTGTGAGGGGCATAGATAAGGTGAATGGTCACAGTCTTTTTCCTAGGATAGGGGAGTCTAAAACTAGAGGGCTTAGGTTTAAGCTGAGATGGGAAAGATTTAAAAGGAACCTGAAGGGCAACCTTCCCCACATAGAGGGTGGTGGGGATATGGAACGTGTTGCCAGAGAAAGCTGTAGAGGCGGGTACAATTACAACGTTTAAAGGACATTTAGACAAGTACGTGGAGAGGAAACATTTTGAGGGATGTAGGCAAATGGGACTAGCTCAGATAGAAAACTTGGTCGGCATGGACACATTGGGCTGAAGTGCCTGCTCTATAACACTAACAGAAAAAAGAATCATCCAATTCTAATGAAACATCATTGATTAAATCTTTTTCTCTCTCCACAGATGTCTTACCTGTTTGTTTTTGTTGTTTGTGCTGTAGTCTCCAGTTCATTGTCAGAGATGATGCTTCAACTTTTGGGTGGATTGATTGGTGCTCCAATCCTTTTCCAATCTTCCCAAGCCCCTCTCTCCCTCTTCTGATCCTCACCAGATACACCCTCTTTGCAAAAACAGGATTTTTTGTTTTCGCATCAAATTTAGGTACTATTCCACCTGGTTTTTGCAATCAATGGGCCACAAAATTCATCCACAGAAGTATTTAAGATGGTTGGGAATTGAATACCCAATTATAAACTTTCAAAAGCTGCATCCATGATGGAATAATCTTAAATTATTATTTTCCCAGAAGCAGTCTGAGTAATGTAAATGCCACAATATTAACTCGCCATGACAGATGAAAAGAAGATCAGGGGCATCCACTTATGCAATAATTGTTTGTTGGCTTGGAATTGTTTTGTGAAATGAAATTATGCAATTAAAAGCATTAACTCTCTAATTGTGAAGAGTGTAAATGCAATTATCAGTGCAAAACCAAATTATACTTATTATTTCAGATGGAAGGATTGAAATGTTGTATATCTTATTTCATTTATTTACTAAATGCTTTGTTATATTTGTAGCAGGAATCATAATCAAAGAATCTTTTAATTTTCCCCATTTTTTTTAGGCTCGTAAGTACATCATGGATGCAATGGGAGAAAAGTATGCAGAAGGAGTGATCCTGGACATGGAAAAGACTTGGGAGGAATCAGATAGATACACCCCACTAATCTGTTTCCTATCAATGGGCTCAGATCCCACGGATTCCATCATAGCTTTGGGCAAAAGGGTCAAGATAGAGACACGCTGCGTCTCAATGGGTCAGGGACAAGAGGTCCATGCTCGGAAACTACTCCAGCAGTCTATGACCAATGTAAGAGGAAATTCCATAAAATAATTTTAGGTCTGAGTTATTATATA
>JARFYF010000084.1:102384507-102400883 GCA_030265395.1 Rhina ancylostomus | reverse complement strand
TCATAAACTAAAAGATGAACTCTTGATCTCCCAGTTTAGCTCATCTTGGTCTTGCACTTTATTTGTCTACCTGAACTGCAGTTTCTCTGTAAATGCAACGCTATATGCTGCATTGTTTTTCTTTTCACTATCTTGATGTACTTATGTATGGCATGATCTGTCTGGATGGAACACAAACAAAAACTTTTCACTGTATCTTGGTAGGTGTGACAATAATAAACCAATAAATATGTGAATAAACCCATTTCCACTAGCAGGTGAGAAAGCAGCTGTGAGTACTGAAGATTTATTGAGCCATTTTCATAAGCTTTATTCAGTACTCTGTTTCACTATTGTGCTCTTAATTTGTCTTCACTGGCATGTCTCAGGAAAATTGGAAAATCTGTGGATGTACCACTAATATAGAAATCTGTTGAAATGTCACTCCAATTAAGCAAGATGTTAATCAGCAATCTATTTCTCCCAAGGAATGTGCACGCAAGAAGACTTTCAAACCCGTGACCTCTACCAGCTAGTAGGACAAGGGCAGCAAAAGCACGGGGAACACCACCCCCTGGGAGTTGCCGTCCAAACCCCACACCATCCTGACTTGGAAATACATCGCCGTGCCTTCACCGTCGCTGGGTCAAAACCCTGAAACTCTCTGCCAAGCATCATTGTGTGTACACCCACCCCTCAACGTCTGCTGCATTTCAAGAAGGCAGCTCACCACCATCTTCTCAAGGGCAAGCAGGGATAGGCAATTAAATGCTGGCTCAGCCTGTGAAGCCCACATCCCTTGAATGAATATATTAAAACATGCACTCTCCAGTCAGATTTGGAAGTTGATAATCCTTTATCCACATATCAAACCATATGGTCTTTCAGGCTGAAACTTCTCCTTATTGTTTCAGTACTTAAGCACCTACAATGATCTATGTCCAAATAAAGAGATGCGAAATGGAAGAGAATTTAAAGGTAATAATTGTTACAAAACATTGCTGCATGTCTTCCCCAATAGTAGAACGTGGGGCTTGGAGGTACGCTTGTTGTTTGCTGTAGTACAGTTTTGGACTGTATATACTGCATCATGCATACCAGAGACAAAAGCAATGAGAACTGATTTTAATAGCAAATGAATGACCAGGTGAAGCTCCTTGAATGTTTCCATTGTACACTTCCAGGTGACTACAGGCTCTGTATTAAACTCCTGACTTGAGCCTTGTAGGTGGTAGAGAGAGCTGTGAGAATAACTACCCATGCTCTTGTAGACACACTATTCATAATGCCCGCTGCTTCAGCTTCTGGTTAATGGTTACTCCGAAAATTTGATTGTGGTGAAATTGGTGATGGTGATGGTGCTTAGTGTTTGGAGATGTTCAGCCTTAATTTCATTCAAAATGCTCATGACCTATCAATTATATTCTGTTTCATCTCCGTGAATTGGAACGCGTATATATTTTCTCTGACCCACTTGAAAGATCTAAGAAGAAACTGAGGCAGTTGGAAAAGAGGAAAAACAATTGCAGGAATCTATGTTGGCCTATGACTGAATGACCTGCAAGCCTCAAAATATGCCTCTTCACCAGTCTCCATCACCTGAAATGGTGTTTAGTTCCTGGTACATTTTTTTATACTTTGCCAAGAGCATCATGGTTGAGAAACTTTACATTGTCACTTAAAGATTTCTCTACCACTCTGAAGGCAGATGCTTTCATGTAACTAATGTGGAAATACTCAAATATCAGGTGGCTTTGTGATTGAATTACCCAATAGTCAACTGAATAGTCTGTATCTTTAGTTGTCATCATTTACCATGCCGTTAGATGCCACAGCAGCTTTACATTTATTTTAACACAAGTTAATTTCATAGACCTACCAACTGTTGATAAAAATAGGATGCCATTATCAAGTACAATAACCCTGTGAGGGTATGAGATTAATCAATTTATTCTTTTTAAAATTATTAAACAGAGCACCTTTAAAAATAGCCTTCTATTGTAATCAGTTAGTCCTATTACAATCTCTCTTCCTTCATGTCAAAACGGTACGGGAAACTTTTTTCCATTCTGAAACAATACATATATGAGTGGTTTCTGTTATACCTTGAGGCTTAAAATTATTTGCCGCACCAATTTGTACTGTCTGTACAGTTCCATGAACGAGCAGCTATGAAACAAAGTGCATCCAAATAACAACCAGAAAGAACTTTGTTCAGGCTACCTGGATCTTGCCAAGAACTCCTGTGCTGTCCATCCTGCTGGCCACATTGACACTATTTCCCCAGATATCGTACTGTGGTTTTTGAGCTCCAATTACTCCAGCAATAACAGGGCCATGGTTAATACCTGACAGAAAAATATTTTTAAAAATCTTTGCAAATGTTGCTCAGTAAAGCTGTGGCAAGAACATAAACTGATCAGTCGATAACAAAAGTATGACATCTTGAGGGTTGTCAGGATGAAGAGAAACCCTTTAATTCCTCTGTAATTATCTCACCAAAATAACATTGCTAGGTGATTTGATAATATTGTTTAAGTTTTAATAAATAGAAAAAAAAACTTGCTATTGACTGATTAGATATTTTAGATTAAAATGCAGCATTTTAAAGTAGGTTAACTGGATACAAATAATATCTTTATCAACATGGGACTATACTTCTTATAAACCATTTCATTAAGGGAGTGCTGGGAAAGACTACCCTTATTAGACCACAGAAAGCTTCCTGCCCTGTCATCGGCAGAGATCAGAGCTCAGCTACTGACCATCCTGATGGATTCAAAAGATGACGGAGATGCAAGTCTTTGCTGATCCTGTATCACCAAATTATAATCAGATCATTATAAGAGTGGCAGTTCACTGAATTTATTGCAAAGCATGACATTCAGGGAAGGAGGAAGGTCCAGACAAATTAGACCACCATTCTCTCTCTTATGCTGACTTCCAACTGACAAATCTGTTTAAATATCATCAGGTCCACAGAAACGTTTAATGCTTTTCAGGATTTTACTGGCTTCTCATCCTAGCCTTTCTCTGCAGAGCATTACAAAAAAAACATTCCAGCTCAAGAAAGTGAGAAATCCTGCCCTAAACCCATCTCCTGTGGCATTACCGTTCCAGATGAACACTCAGGTCTATGCATTAGGGAATATCAGCTCTACCTGACATATAATAAGTCACCAAAGTATTAGACCTTTGAATTAATAATTTCTTTATTTGAATGACAATAGTTGAATTGTTTTCTTACTTAATATGACATATTTTTAATCATGTATTACTTAAAACAGGTGGTGCAAGTACAGGCAACAACCAACTGGAGTCAGCGTTAGTCTACAAATCCACAAAGAAGAACCACTTGTGTCAATGTGTGTGTGTGTTCACTTTCATCTGATTGGAAAGGCACATGAATCTGGAAGTCCAAATTCTGTGTTACCAGGTCTGCATCATTCTAAGCTAAAACTAAATCTGCTGCACAGAAGGAGTAGTTTTACACAGGCCAGATCATGAGAAGAGACAGTTTAAACGTACATACCAATACGGAGCTTAAAGTCATTGAAAGAATGCTTGTTAATCACGTCAAGCTTTATCATGAGTGCAAAAGCAAACTCCAGCATGGTTCCAATATGTGTGTACTGTCTGTCTGCCTCCTGTAAATCAAGAAGAGCTATGGGTCAGATCAAATTATATTGTTACATATCAAAAGCAACAGGCATAGTAGAAACAATGTAAAAGGACTGGGAAAAATAAGATCTTTTTAAAATACTGAAAATGTGATAAAGCAATGTGATTTCTTAAAGAAGAAAATATGGATCAACACTGATACTCGTGACAACATGTTGCACAACCTGCATAGTCAATCAACATCAATAACTTTAGGTTAAGGATCTACCAAAGGACATTGATTTACACAGCTCTCAAATTTGAGTTCAATTAAATATCGTAATTTTCCAATATAATTTGCCACGATCTTCTACATAGGTAAAATTTCAAAAATTACGATCGAGGTTTTAATATGAAACATACGACAGATGATTCTATTTTTGCATTGTTGCTGTGTTGATGCTGTAGCTAACATTTCACAGATGAAAAGGGTGTTAGTTTATTTAAGTTTCCTGTAAAATGTTGCACGTCATATTTGCAGTATCAACTACTGAGCTTTCCTGAAAGTGTAGAAACATCACTTTATCTCATGGGTTGTGGATGGCTGCTGATTTATGGTAATTTACATTACCATGATTTATGGTCTAAAAATATTGGCCATTCTATCAGACAGTAGATGTATTAGGAATAATTGCCAATAACTGTGATGAGCATTTTTAGTAAGTGGGAGAAGCCACTAAGAATTTATAACAAACATAATTATATAAGTTTTGAAAAATGAATTTAAAATAATAGGAGGTGGCTTTCAATTATTAATGCTATTGTGATAAAGAAATATTGATTTATCTTCATGGTCCCTAATTAGGATATTGAACTAGATTCTTTTTAAAGGCTCAAAGATTTATTTTGCAGGCCACCACTAATGAGTGAGCAAGGTAAAATAGGGTGTGTAATATTGCATGCTTGACATGCAGCTTGTCACATCAACACCGTGCTATTCTAACTGAAAAAGTAGGTCACGCTACTGGCCTGTGCGAGGTTCATTTCTTTGAGTTTTTATTTTAATCAGCATGCACATTTATCTCGATGATGGCAGACTAGGCTCTGCCCAGATAACTCTACACTCTCATTTGAACTTGAACATGTGGAAAATCAAAACTTGAGCACTCAACCCCTAGTACAACTTGAAAAAACATGCACAGCATCTCCTACACCCGGCTTTACAA
Organism: Rhina ancylostomus; assembly: GCA_030265395.1. Classification (NCBI taxonomy): domain Eukaryota; kingdom Metazoa; phylum Chordata; class Chondrichthyes; order Rhinopristiformes; family Rhinidae; genus Rhina; species Rhina ancylostomus. The sequence goes on along the minus strand of JARFYF010000084.1, from coordinate 102,396,078 downwards.
TGAGAGTAATTGGGTATTATTGGATAGAATACCAGCTCAAGTTCTGTATCATTGAATATCCGTAACAGCCTACTTGCTCACAGAATGATGGAAGTTATTGGAATTGCATAGAGGGAGGAAATAAAAGGTTTCTTTTTCCTTATTTATTTTTCAGGATCCAGCAAGGCCACATTTATTGCCCATTCCAAATCGTCTTTGAGAGGTGATAATGACCACTTTTTTTAACCTGCCACAGTTCTTCTGGTGAAGGTACTCCTACCGTGCCATTGGTTAGGGAGTTCCAGGACTAAGAAAGTAACAATGAAGGAATAGCAAAGTATTTTCACATCAGGCTGGTGTGTGATTTGGAGAGGAACTTGCAAGTGGCGGTGCTTTGTCCTTCTTGATGGTAGGTTTTGCCAGTGTAGTCGAGCTGAGTGACTGCAGTTCATTTTGTAGGTGGTACACACTGTAGCTAGAGTGCACTGCTGGTGAATGGAACGAATGATTAGGATGGTGAATGGGATGCTAATCAAGCAACCTCCTTTGTTCTGGATGGTGTTGAACTTCTTGAGTGTGATTGGAGCTGCACTCATCCAGGCGAGTAGGGAGTATTCTGTTTTGCTCCTGACTTGTGCTTGTTAGATGGTGAAAAGACTTTGGGTTGTCAGGAGATGGAGCACCCACAGCATCTGACATGCTCTTATGGCACAATATTTATGTGGCTGTTCAAGCAGAGTTTCTGGATAGTAGTGATCCCAGCATGTTGATGGTGCAGGACTTGGCGATGGTAAGGGCCGGTGAATAGTTGACATGGTTACTGCCTGGTACTTTTCTGGTTTGAATATTATTTGCCACTTACATGCAAGTGTCTGAATGTTGTCTGGACTTTGTTGCATGCAGACATGGGCTACTTTGTTTGCTCGGGGGTTGTGAATAGAACTGAAAATTGTACAATCAACATCTATACTTCTGACATGCTGGAAGGAAGGCAAAGCAGCTGAAGATGGTTGGACCTCAAACATTGCCCTGAAGAATGCTGCTGTGATGTTGTGGGGTGAGGCTGATTAACTTCTGACAATCACAACCATGTGATGTCCTGGGGCTGCTTTGATGGACATCCAGCAACCACAACCATCTTCTTTTGTGTGATGTATGACAGCCAACATTGAAGCATTTTTCCCTTGATTCCCATTGACTTTTGTTTTACCAGAACTCCTTGATATAATTCTCATTCAGATACTTAATATTAACAGCAATCACTCTCACATTAGCTTTAGAAGTCTGCTCTTTGTGGTCCATGATTAAGGTCTGAAGCAAGTGGTCCTGGTGAGACCCAAATTGGAAAGCAATGTGCAAATTATAGGAGAGTAGGTGATGTCTAACCGCACTGTCAATGAAACCCACTGATTTGTTAATTATGGATTTATATAAACAGATTAGTCCTACTTTAGGGATCAATCAATTCTTGTAAAGAACAGTCATTATTTAGGTTTCCAGGCAGTTTGGCTATACCCAATTAAGTTTCCTCTCCATAAGGTTTGAGGATTTGATCAACATCATGAATCTTTATAACATAGACCAAACCTCTTAACATATCTTAGTTCCTGCTGAGCTAGTGGAAGATAAGTTTCATTTGAGCTAGAATGGAAGAAGAGAATAATGCAGGGTGAAATGTGGAGAGAGATGAACAAATGTACAGCCTTTATTAGGATGGAGCTTTTGTGCCAGCTCAATAGAGGAGGAAGATCAGGTTTGAAATGTGGGTGAGAAGTGGGTGCTAGAATTGAGGAGAAGAGGCATGGGAGAGCTCGGGAAGGAGAGATTTGACCAGATTTTTCTTTTTTCAAAGGAGGAGGTAAGTTGGAGATGGATTTCTACCCATTACCAAAATGCAACAGATTTCTTTGAGGCAGGTTTGATTGATATTCTGGGTGAAATTGTCAGGGTACAAAGTAAGCACATCATCCCTGGACAAAAACGTTGGGCCAGGAGGGGGAAGTAAATTGGAGTCAGAATGAGCACAGTCTTTAAAACCATTTTTACCGAAAGTTCTGAAAAAGGACTTATTGTCCCACATCATTCGACTATTCACTCTGCAAACAATTTTGTTATCTTTGAACCATTGCACATATCTTACCTGGATTGCTGGTAGTGCATATAGAAGGCAGGGAAATAGGATGGCTTCCTTAGTCCTGCCATCCTGACTCATGTTCAGGCAGTGTACCGGGCAAGAGCTAAATAAATGAACTTGCTCCTGTAGGAGCTGGGCTGTTGAAACTTATAATGTTACCTTTTGGGCTGAGGAATTTAGTGACAAACAAAAAGCAGTCAGAGGCAACGTTAGAGTGAAAAGGGGAGAGGGAGCTCTGGCTAGGATGGAAAAATACTCATTATAACTGTGGAAAAAATAGAGCGAGAGGTTTAACTAGGAAGGCGGGAAGTGTGGGTGGAGCGGTGCTTGTGCTGAGGGGAGCAAGGTAAGAAGACTGTCAGCATGAAACGTAATAGCTGGAAGGGGATCAAGTGAAATAAGTTCAGAGGGAAGTGCATGTCCCAGTAGGGCTGAAGGGAAAAGTGTTTCAATGAATCTGAAAAGCTATTTAGCCGTACTTTGGTGGGGAACCTCTTATTATAGTCATCAAGTCATACAGCATGGAAACAGGCCCTTCAGCCCACTGAGTCCATGCTGATCATCAAGTCCCCACTTGCTTTAAACCCATATTATCTTCTGCCTTCTCATCAACTTTCCCTCACACCTCCCGTCCCACCTCCGGATTCCACCAATCACCATCCCACCAGGTGCCCAATGAACCTACCCACTAGCACAACTTTGGGATGTGGGAGGAAACTGGAGCACCGAGGGGAAATCCATGTGGTCACAGGGAGATTGTTCAAACTCCACAGAGATAGCGCTGGAGATTAGGATTGAACCCAGGTCATTGGTGCTGTGATGCAGCAACCCGACTAGCTGTGCCACTGTGCTGCACGATTACAAATTTATCAAATGCAAAACATAAATTTAAGGATAAGTACTTGGAAGTGTTTTCTAAATTTAATCTCTGGAGTTCTGATTCAAAGAATCCAGTGGTCATTAAGGACACATTAGAACAATCTCCTTGCTGCAATAACATTTGAAAAAGAAAATTAATTTAATTAAATAAATCCTTGTTCATATAGATATTACGTTCTGTTGTTGGGAAAAGCTTTTAAGCATAAAGAGAATTAATTATCTGCCAGAAGCAAATACCTTTCAACAAATTTGAGGAATTTTTTTTACATTATTAAATGCAATGCACATTAGAAATAGAATTCCTAACTGTTAAAAATGCACAAAATGAAGCATTGAAAGTGATAATATACACCCCCATCAATGAAGAAAAATCTCAGGGGACAGATTGGAAGTGTATTCATAAATTAGATCCTTAACTATATGAAGAAGATTTAAATGAGGACAGGTGGCCTAAAACATGTTTAAGAAGTATGTTTTGAGGAGAGTTTTTAATGAACAAAGAATAGTGAAGAAGTAAAAACATTTGTGGAATGAATCAATAAGCATGGGGCCACTGCAGTAGAATAAAGGTGGAACAGGAGAATCTGGGGAAAGAAGAGGTTCAGATCAGAAGAACAGGGTGTTTTGAAAGGGGTGGACAAGTGAGTGTGCTAGTAAAAGCACATCCTTCCAACCCCCAATGATCATCAGACACATTAAAGATGTGTATGTTTGTATGCTATATAAAATGTGCATCATATAAAATGGTCAAATTTAAATTTTGGTTCAAATTTCTGAGAATAAAAATTATAGATCTGTGGCAAAGCCACTGTTGGTGAAGGCAGCAGGACTTGAATTAGCAAACTGAATTTTGGAAGAGCTGATGGAGAATGAAAAATGTTTTTTTCTCGGGCATTTTTGTTGAAAATGACAGTACATGAGTGTGTCGGATTGCCAAAGAGCAATGTGTAAGTGATGAAGAACAATGGTTCACGTTAGATCCTTGAAGAATTTCAGTGGAGGTACTCAAAGGCAAGAAAAGAAGATACTGCTTGGGATGCAGTGAATATAAAATGCCGCAGGTAAATGGCTGTGGGGTGACATTATACTATATCCCATTCCCCCAAAAATCATTTGTCCTCAACATCCAGATTACTCCAGCTATTTATTTATTCTTTCAATAAGCAAATGAATGTTGGGCATAACATCAGTTTAAGTTATATCCCACTGAATTCTCAGTATCATTATTTGTTATTACTTTGTCAAAGTGAGATTTTTGTAACTATTAATTAACATTTGAGAAGCTAGTGATCAACTTTTGCCACCTTCCTAAATTGACAATAATACATATAATTATATCACTGCTGATCAACACAGCCTAAATCACTTTGCTATAATTCACATAGACAGGGAATTGCTAAATGCACTCCTCTAACCACAGCATTCCACTGGGAATAATCTTTACTTACAGTAGATGATAAATAGTCATACCCTTGAAAAACAAAATGTCAAGTCACGTCTGGCAAAGAACTCACTGTGGGGAATATTATAACAGGTTATATCATTGACTGTACCTTTGAGATACATTAATCAATGAAAAAATAGTGAGTAAAGCTCTACATTATTTGCATTCAAGAAGCCACAATGACTAGCTTTAATTGGGTGCTTTCACAAACACTATCAACCACATTCCATAGTTATACTTGTCATTAACATTTTAAATTGATGCTGTAATTATCAAATTAATCCTTATCTACAGATTCTAAAAAAGCTCACTCTGAAAAGTTTAGTTGCTCAAGTGGTGTCCCTGTGCCCATTATTATTTTGTATAATGGGCACAGGTACACCACTTCCAGTGTAACCATGGTAATACATTTAATAACCAATGCAGAACACAATAAACAGGTCTCGTTCAACCTGTTATGTAAATTGAAAATAACAGCATGCTGTGCTAAAGATATTTCACTATGTCTGGGAAAAAGTTCAGGATTTTGAAGTGGTTTACAAGTCGACTCTATCAGGATTATAACTTTTGCACTGAAATTGGAATAAAAATGATAATATGCATGTGATTTCTGAAAGGACTGCTTCTTTTATATTCTCACTTGCTTCATGGGGAAAAAGGTTATGTGTCCACATCCCTGTCTAGAGTTCTGAGCAGAAATATCTAGGCCAAAATACCATTTTTCATGAGACATTAATCAAGGTCATATCTGCTTTCTAAAGTGGTCAAGAAATCCTGTGACACAGTTCTAAAAAATGGGCAAGGGAGTTCTCTGCTTCACCCTATCCAATATTTATCTCTCCTAACATGACCAAAAAAAAGTGATGTTACCTCTTTATTGTCACTTGTTTGCCTTGCTTCCTAATGTAATCAATTGGCCATACACATAATTTTATTACCTGGAACATTTTGGGATTTAATGTAAATTAGGATTCTGCCTTAGAATCATCCATGCATTTGGCAAATTACTGTGGCAGATTTATCTTGCAATTATATTTTTTATATTTCCTATATTTAAGTTTATTAAAAATTGGATATTCTTTGATTTTAATATGTGCCATTACACTTGCAATAGTTAGGAGGGACAGTAAGTACTGAAAATGAAAGAAGAAAACTGCAAAAGAATGTTGGAATTTGAAGTGAGTGGGAAAAAATGAGAAATAGAAGTCAACCTGGATGTGTGAGAATTTATTCACTCTGCACATACTAGAGAAAATCAGATAATGTTATAAAATGTGAAAAACAAGGAAAGGTACAGAATCAAAGAGATTTAAGAATCATAAAAAGATTAAAGGGGCAAAAAACAATTAAAAAGGGTGTTAAATTTCATATTCAGTGGCTGGAATAAAAATGGAGGACATTATGCTTCAGCTCTATAAACTTTTGTTAATCTCCACCCCTCTCCATCCCACCCCACCACCCTCTGGAGAAATTTCTGTTCTTGGCACTGGATCTAAGAAAGGTAAAATGGCCTTGGAGAGGGTGTGCAACATAGATTCGCCAGTGTGACAGTGGGTTAAATTATGAGGAATGGCTGAGTGAATCTGACAGCACTCCATTCAACATGGAAGATTGAGGAGTAATCTGACCAAAGTGTTTTAAGGGTTAGAAGTATTTTCAAGACAAAAATGGAAAACCAATCTCCAATATTTAGACAAGTTAAAAACAAGAAGACATAATCATTAAAATTAAGGTTCATTCAAGAGTACCGAATGGTAAAAATCTGAAACTAGGACAAGTGATGTTTTCAGAACTGACATATATAGATTTTTGTGAAGTTGTCAAGAGCAAAGCAGCAAAGGCAGAAAATTAGAGTTAAGATACAGATAGTAGAGTGGGTTTGAGGGACTGAGTGGCCCACTCCTTACCTAGGGGCCATGCTGTCAATGGAACAGGACCCTTCACATAGATCATAATTACCAAATGAATATCCATAACACTGAACATACATGAAAATAACATCTTGCCACCCACAGCTTCCCAATTACTATTACGTGCTCTCATCATCACTTCTGCAAGTGAATGGATTTACCACTTCCACCCCAAGAAGTAAAGCTTTTCTTCAGCATGGTAAACAGTAAATTTGGAGGAAGTAGGAGGGACCAGGCACCATAATCGAAAAAGTGAGGAAATATATGAATTGAGATTTTTCTGATTTTAATATGTTTCCAGTGCCAGCAGTTACATCCTCACCATGCCCACGTCTTTGTTACTGCTCTCCTGTGCTCCCAATGCATATGCGTAAAAACATCAAAATATTCTATGCAAGTTTTGTTTCTAAAATTATGTAAGTGCCCTTGTAAATCTGAAACTGAACAATGATTGGCACAAAAACTTGTCACTGGAAACTAATTTTCAAGAAAGGGGGAAAAGTTTGACTTACTTGGCTGTACTCCTGAACTGTTGCAGCACTTAACCCGGTTGCAGCCATATAGGTGCTCCCAATAGTTTTAATTTTTTCTACTCCACTGAATTTAGGCTTGGACAACAACTAGGAAACAACAACATATATACTTTCGTGAACATTGGAATGGTTAAAGAGTTAAATGGTTGAGAAACCGCTGAGAGTGGAAATCTCTAGTGGACAGTTAATAACTCTCCAAGTGAAAATAAAGTTACCATTTAGAATTTAACTTTAACCTTCAAAAATTGTAAAACAAAAGAAGTTTGGTCATTAATTAATAGAGGCTGCCTTCCACTGTCAGTTAACATTTAATTACCCTTTGTTTAGGCAAAAAAAGGGGAAATATTTGAATGGGAAGCTGAATGCGTACTTGTTACTTGGGTTAGCTTGAAAAGATATTCTAATACTTTTTATCGAGGCACAGGATGATTGAACAGAGTAGTGTTAAATTGAGTGCATTGTGAGAAGAATGTAAGGTTGAAAACTGGGTGCTGAGGGGGATGAAGGCAGTGTGTTTAATGTAGATTAAGGTATGGCAGAATAGGCTGTGTTTCTGGTCTGCAATATATGGGAGTTCGTGGACAGCAAGACTATCTGTGAGAACAGATTGAAGGAGGTATCCCCACCTTAATTCTAAATGACTGGCTCTTGAGGTGAAGTGCAAGTTAGAAACCATCTGAAGAGTGTGTGTGTGCGTGCACACAAATGTGCATGTGTGTGTTTGGAGTGGACTAAGCTGAGCTAGTAAGAGCTGGACAGGTTGGTCCAGATCTCTTTTACACCTCACAGATAGTGGCACAGTGGTGCAGCTAATTGCCTCACAGCACCTAAGATCTGGGACCAATATCAGTCTTGACCTTGGGTGCTCTCTGTTTAGTTTTTGCATGTTCTCCCTGTAATTCTGCACATTTCCATTGGGTGCTCTGGTTTCCTCCCATATTCCACAGACATGCAGGTTGGTAGGTTAACTGGCAACTGTAAGTTGCCCCTAGTGTGTAGGAGAGTGGTAGAATCTGGAAGGTGCTTATGAGAATGTGAGGAGAATAAAAAGTGGGATAAATGTATGATTAGTGTAAATGGGTAAATGATGGTCATCACAGGCTTGGGCTTAAAGACCTGATTCCATGTTCCATCTGGAATGAAGCTGGTGTGACAGATAATGTGCAGAGTCCAAGGCTCTGCACAGTATCAGTTCCCGCAGTTTCATTCTAGAATTATTGCATGTGATTAGTCTCTACTGAACTTCCTATCCATTCACCCAAGGTACATGGAAAGGAAGTTCAACAGAAACTGATCTTATGCAATGAACTTGTTAACTGAAAAGTTTAATTTGATTTGAGGACATTCAAAATGCAGACCATGGCATCTTGAAGTACAAAATTGTCCTAATTAGGAGAAAGGATAGCATCTTTTTTAAAGAGGATCGAAAATCCCACATGTTGTGGTGCCTATTTAGAGCCATAGAGTTGTACAGTACAGAAATGGGCCCTTCAGCCCACAATGTCCATGCCAACCATTTTGACCAGCTACATTAATCTCATTTGCCCTCGTTAGGTCTGTATCATTCTGTGCCTTGCCTATACAAGTGACTGTGTAAATGGGCCTTAAATGTAGTAATTATACCTGATTCCATCACTTCCTCTGGCAGCATGTTCCAGATATCAACCACTATGTAAAAAGCTTAACCCCCCAGATCCCTTTTAAAATTCTCACCTTAAAGCTATACCCTCCTCTTTTTGGTACCCCTTTCATAGGAAAAAGATTCTGCTTATCTATGACAAGCCAGCCAGGACCTTAACATTCAATCTTCTAACTTGGTTGCAGGGCGAGTTTCATGTCAAACTGTTTCAAAGAACATTGGTGAGGGAGTGGAAAGATCAAATTGTTACACTCTAGGATGGCCATTCTATGGGCATCTCTTGGTTTGGCCCACTGAAGTAGAAACTCCGATGTTTTGCTGAGCATTAGACCAACGTCATGGAGGGTAGAACTTTCTCCACAAGAAGTTTCAGAGAATAGACGTCTCGAAGGGGGAAGGGCAGGCAGTGGCTGAGAGTCAAAGAGAATATCACTGAGGGTTGGGGGGGAAGTAGGGATCAAGAGGATTGATGATGGTGGAATGCAATGTGGATTTTGGTGAAGACCTCTTCATGGAAACATGATTGGTAATGGTAGCAATGTTAGAGAGGCACCCACCTGGAAAAAAAGATGGCTACTTCAGCAGCAGCCCAGATAGGATATGGTCTTTAGTTAATACCAAGGTGTATCTCTACCTTCCTATTAAGATCTGCTTCAGTCTTCTTTGCATGGTAGAATATTGGGTGTGACCTCAAATGAGCATTGTACTCCGCTTGATATCATTATGCACACACCGCAGCCTCTGTGCACCTGTGCATAGAAGTGTTGGCAATAATTTCAAAGCACGGCCTTCTGCTCCGACCTGAAAATGGCCCTTCAAATCCAAAGGTTTGGGCACCCTTGTTGTAGTCCATGCTGTGACCAACAACATTGGAAAGAGTAGGCAATTCATTAAAGGATGAGGTTTACATTAGGATTCATTATGCATAAAATATGGGGTGTAGGGCCCAAACTGAATGAATTGCAGGCACAAACGCCACATGGAGGGAACTACATAGTGGCCACTACTGGCTCATGGCTACAAGACAATTAATACTGGATACTAAATATTCAAGGTTATGGGGTTTATAGGAAAGATAAGGAAAATAGTGAGGAGGAGTAACATTTGCAATGTAATGATTTAAAATCCCTTCTGAAAACAAAAAGGATATAACAAAAGATAAGTAGGCAAGGGGAACCTATGGGTCTAACTGAGCAAAAGAATATGATCTAAGATGGATGCTAAATTGAGTGCATTATGGCAGTTTTGAAATGACATTATGTAGAAAAGCATAAAGTGTAGCGTAATGTGTTTAATGGGGGATTTTCAATTTCATACAGGGTGAGATATACCGAATAGTTCGTATCAGATAGTGAATTTATCATGTGTTCAACATGGTTTTGTGTAATAAAATGTTCCAGAAGCAAGAGAGGAAAGGCCATATTAGCTTTAGCAATGAATAATGAGCCAGATTTAGGTAACTACCTAAAAACATATGCCTATTAATTTCATTGTGATCCTAATCAGATCGAATTCAGTCAAGTGTCTGAAAAACAGAGGAACTTGAAACAGCTATTAAGATCTAGATTTCTCAGGAAAATCCATTTAAAAGTTTATTTTGGTTTTGAACCTTATACACCTCTAAAGTATGAGAGCTCTACTTGGCAAAAGCTGCTGCAGATGAAAAAGAGTTTTTGGAGTCTTTGGAGAGGCGGAGTTTGAAGGGGTCCTGACAAAGGTGTACAATATTATGACGGGCAAAGATAGGGTAACCAGTGGGAAATTTTTACCCATACCAGAAACATTTAAAACCAGAAAGCATAGGTTTAGGATAAGGGGAAGAGATTTAGAGGGAATCTGAGGAAGAACTTTTTTACCCAGAGGTGGTTGGAATTTGGATCACTTTTCTTGTTATTCTTTTGTGGAATGTACATTTTCTGTATATCAGGTATTACTTCTTTAAATACCAGCCATTGCTTGTCCATTGTCATACCTTACAATGTATTTTCTCAGTGAATCACAATTAACTCTTTCCCCAAATCTTTGTAGCTTCCTTTGTTTAGATTTGTCTCTAGTTTTGATTGGACAACATCATTTTCAAACTTGATGCAAATTTCTATTATATTAAGGTCACTCTTCCTTGAAGTTTCCATTTCAAAAAGATTTTCAATTAACCTTTCTCATTGCACAAGACATGAGCCCTTTCCGATTCATTCCTCAACATACATTCCATGAATTCATACTCCACCTTATTACCACTCATTGCCCAGTCAACGTGTAAGTTAAAGCCCTGTAACATTGTCCTCTCGTTTCCTGATTTATGTCATACCTAATATTACAACTGCTATGTGATGGCCTATAATAACTCCAATAATTTTATTATTCCCTTTGCTGCTTCTTAGTTCATTGATTCTAATTCTGGTTCAAAATCTACCTAGCCAAAATATTCTCAACTGTACAGATCGGATGCCTTAAAGTAACGCTACCAAACCTTTATTCCCTTGTTGCCTGTGCTTCCTAAATGTCAAGTATCCTTGAGCATTCAGCTCTCAGTTTTGGTCACTCTGCAGCTGCTTGTGTGTAACGTCATTCAGATCATACTCATTTATTTCTATCTGTGCATTAATTTATCTATTTTGCTGCAAATTTAAGATGGAGATGAGACTCTTTTTTTCTGTCAAAGACCCATAGGATTTTTTGGAACTCCTCCTCAAATGTCAGTGGAAGCGGCCTTTGAATATTTTTTAAGGCAGAGATTGATTTTTAATTAGCAAGGGGATAAAATATTAGGGGTAGACATGAACATAGAGTGAGATTACAATCAGATCAGTCCTAATTTATTGATTAGCAGAGCAAGACGCAGGAGTTAAGTGGTCTAATCCTGCTCCTAATTGGTATGTTTGTATATTTATTGTTATAACTATAGGATAATGTGACTATGTTGCTGCATACTTACATCATCAAAGTCAGCAATGATTTCATTCAGTAATCGTAAACATTCCAATCCTTCTTTATTTACATCTGATTCAGTGTAGAATTCTTTGAAATCTGGGATAGATGCAAACATGACGCAG
>JARFYF010000084.1:102363858-102374761 GCA_030265395.1 Rhina ancylostomus | reverse complement strand
TTACATGACTCCGGACTAAAGTGAATATGGCAGTCAGGTTACCAATTGCAGCACAATGGTTGTGTACGGGACAGTTGGAGTAGTTCAGCTGATCTTTTCCTGTCTACCATTTTGATAAATTTGCACATTGTCACAAGCATATCTTCATTCTAAAAAAGTGGAAACATCCTTTTTTTTCATTGCTAAAATATATAATCGATTAAATTAATGGCAATTTTTTTTCACTCGAGTTGTTTACATGAATGTGTGAAAAGTGCATACAATATCAAGGTATCTAATGATCTGCATTAAGATCAAAGACAACAACAAGCTGACTATAGTACTTGCTTATTTCTGTACTACTGTGTTTATCAATCCATCTGATACCGTCAGAGTTGGAAAGCTAAACTTAAAAAATGATTACACTTAAATTCCATTTGTATGTGTCCTTTGGCGTCATGGAAGTTACTGACAATTACAATTGCTGACTTGGCTTTTGTTCTTGAAAATTCCACTTTGAGACCAAGTATAACCCATTAGAAAAATATTCACTCAGCATCAAGCTTCTGGTGAAGTTTCACATTATCAGATCACTTTCCTTTTTTGATACAAAATCCCAATTTGCGCCACTGATAACGCTGGGATTTTATTGATCAACATGCCTTGTAACCAAATATGCATGACTGAATTAATAAATTAATAAAACATTATCAAATAATGAATCAACATATTCTAATGGAAGGTAATCAGTCTGTAATGTTAAGTTTGTTCCTCTTTACACAGATGCTGCCTGGCCCTCTGAGTATTTCTAGTACTTTGTTTTCATGCAGAGACCACTGGGACCAGATATTAATAAGTGAATGCAAAAGCAGATAAATCAGTGAACAGAAAATCACATTTGGAAAAATGGGCTCAAGATTGAAAACCTGTCTATTATTAGAGAATTGGATTATAGCATATTACTTGACCAGTTGAAATACTAGCACAAACAAAACTTATGCAAAGAATTGTTGAAAAAAATAAATTTGCAAAGCAGAAGGTTCATCAATGAATTGGCACAGGGCTAGTAATAAATGAATTCAGTAATGGGGATATAAATAATTAATTAATTATGTCCCAGTCATTAATAAATTTACATGCCTGCAAGGATGCCCAAAAATTACTGAAAAGTTATGAACTACAAATCTATGCAAAGTACACACTGTTGAATGGACAGCTTCACAACATTCACAAAATAAATCAACAAAGGAATGGAAGAGAAACAGCAGGAAAGAATTAATGCAGTGGTGAGCAGAGTAGCATTTCGGTTCTGAAGGATGCATAGGAACAGAGGCATCTGGACACTTCTGTGCATAAATCTTTGAAAGTGGCGGGACATGTTGAGAAAGTAGTTGGTAAAGCATTTGGGATCCTGGACTTCATAAATAAATTCACTAAGTACAATAGATGGGAATTTATATTGAATTGTTATATAACACAGATCAAATTATAATTTGAATATCATCTATAACTCTGATCACCACATTTTATGTGAAGGTCCTAGCATGGGTGTGGAAAAAGAACTTACTAAATGGTTCCAGTACTGCTAAATGGTTGCATTGCACTGGTGTCACAAAGCAACAAATTTCATAACATGGAGACATACGACATATAAGTCAATGATAATAAACCTGATTCTGATTCTGACTGGTTTGGAGACTGGCATTGTTTTCCCTGGAACAACGAAGACTGGTAAGAGATTTGACAGTTGCACCAAATCATAAATGGTTTTGATTAGGGTAAACAGAGAGAAGCACCAAGGGCTATAATTTTTTAGTAAGTGATGGGAAAACAATACAGAAAAGTGGAAAAGAGACCAAGGATAGGTGAACAATGAAAATGAGTAGCAGGGCTGGCCCCAGGGACTCCCACTTCTTACGTTCTAACAGGGTGTGAGGAAATCTTGTTTATTCCAAATTCAGAATCAATTGGGATTTTCAAAATGGCTGGCAGGTATGGAGGAAAATAATTTGTAGGGCCACATGATAAAGACTGAGGAGTGGAGGGAAGGGAACTGACTAGATTGTTCAAAGAAGAGCCAATGAATAGAATGGCTTTATTCTGTCCTCAACAATTCCAACAATTCTACAATCAATATATGATTACAACAGCAAGAGTAATAACAAATCAAATAGTGGGCACATCAGTGCATTAAAAATTCATATAGTGGCAGACACCACAAAATTGATTCTTATTGAAATTGATGGAGCAGTGGTATCAGTGCACATTCAATTAATGGAGTAGTGGTATCAGTAATCAATCAGTGTAGAAATAACTAAAAGTTACATAAATCGAGCATCAGGCAGACCATTAAATTTCTAATGGAAATCGGACACACCAACTGAATGGCATTTTTGGCAGAAATTAAGTTTTAATTTCATATGTCAATAACAACACTGAGAAAATAAGAATTAACGAAGTGGAACGAGCAGTTCATTAATGAAGCCCTGGGCACAGCAGAAAAATAAAATCAATAAACTAGTGGAGTAGTAGGTATCAGTGAATTAGAACATCCTTCTACCTACAGAATCAAGGAAACAAATAAAAAAACAGTTTGTATAATAGCTTGATCAGTGCTTTGAAGATGAAAATTAACCCATGAGATTAAGTACCATATTATAGCAAAAATAACGTGAAAATAAGTGAAATAAAAGGACAACGAATGATTTAACCTTTGCAATGGTGTTCTGGCACCTCAGATGGCACTTAAGAGTCATCTTCATTGCTGCGAGACAACAGACACACAGAGACCAGACCAGAATGCAGTCCCTAAAAGCCATTAGTGACGTGTTTTTCTTATATTAAAATCTGATAATTTCATGGTCACTTTCACTAATGCCAGGTTTTTATTTTCAGACTTGCACAACAGTGGCATGAATGGAGAGGAAGGAAACTACAACCATATTATATGTCACTGCTTCAGGTCCTGCACATCCCTCCTTACCCAGGCTGAATAAGGAGAACTACTCTCACCAGCTCTCCATACCCTTGATTCCAGCATTGTGGTTCGATTAGCAACTGGGCTGTGTAATACGGAGGACCCTGACCCCAGAATGCCTATGACTAGCTCAGAGGACAAAGCAGGGAGCAAGGTTTTGAAAGCTGTGAAAATTGTAAGTGGATTTATTAGCTGTTAAACATCTCTGACATTCAAAGACATTTAAGAGCTATTAAAACTAAAGTAATTCATCTAAGACATAGAGAAATAAGGTTAATTAAGACTATATAAAACACTAAGCAAAGGCAAAATAATTCAAATAAAACAATTGCCTTCCCTCCTTTTTCACAGGCCTAGAGTCTGCATTGAAATCAGTGGGATTTCTGGTCCTGCACTAGATTTGACCTGGTGCAGAATCTGAGTGACAATTTCACCAGCATAAGGCCGAGGAATCCCAGTAAGACTTGGCTTAGCTTTTGGGCTCATTTAAGTCCTGCAATGGAGAACACTGCTAGAGGCAGAGCCATTTGTCAATCAGTAAATCCCAGGCTTCTGCCCTGGCCCATTGTCACTGAGCTATAAGAAGTCAGTACATTGGTTCAGGGAATTCCTATTGCACCACTCGATTTTACAAGTGTCAGCTTTGACAAGAAGGTGACACAAAACCGTGACAATAAAAATATGGTTTGTAAACAGGACTCAATAAATAGGTACAAGTTCAAACACAATCGCTAAGCTCTAATATAAATACTTTAAATCTTCTTCTGCAATATTCATGAATTGTTTAGAAATTATCAAGTGATTGATTCTTAACAAAATATGAAGAGTACTTTATTTAAAATGTTACAATTAGTGCAGTGGTAAAATGGCTTCAATGGATAACCAGTGCAAAAGGCAATTCATAATGAGTGAGCTGTCAAGTATAATTGTACTTACTGGCAGGAAGAAATAGTCATTGTGCACAAACCACAGAGCTTGTCCATTTATAAACTGTGAACTGGCATTTGTGTTGTTCACAGAGATAGAAGATACCACCGAATTCTTCAAGAAAAACTGAAGGAAAAAAATGGAAAAGAGAAATAAAACAGGTGATGAAAATAGAAGTTTTTTTAACGTCACATCCCTAAAGACTATTGATGTGCAATACCTTATCTCAGGTTATGCATATTATTTTGTGTGTCACATACCACCAACAAAAGAAACACTCTGAGTCATGTATAAGTGTTAAAAATTATTTTATTAATAACTACTTATGATAATAAGAAAAATAAAAGTAAAAAAAATGTTAGAATGTTAGAAGTGAAAATGCTAGATCTTAAGCAATAACCTCAAAACTAAACTCCAAGTGTGTGTGTGGCAAATTCCCAAACTCCAAGTCCAGGAATAGTTCTCAAAGTTCAGTTCAGCAAGCTGTAAAGTGAAACATGAGCAAAGGCTTCTGAAAGACCACTGTTAACTGAAGAGGAAATGTGGAGAGAAAATAGAGAGTAATTACCAAATCCAAATGTTCCATGATGGAACTCATACGACACCTCAATCACTGATGATCTCCATTCCTATGTTCCAAAGTATCTGCCACCCCAAAAGGCATCTGAGATGTGGCTATCCACACAAATACCTGTTTCCTTCTACAGGTTAACGACAAAGTGGACTCCACTGGATTATTCCAAAAATCCATACGTGGATTGTAGTGACAGACGCAGTTATTGTTTATCATCCATCGATACAGAGACCAGCAGGCAGGTGTCTCGCGCTCTCTCTCTCTCCTTCTCTGACTGACTGCTCCAAAAATGTCACGTCCTTATCTCTTGTTGTCATAATCACACCACACACACACACTACTGTACTATGTCTTAAAGGGACATTCACCAATAGTAACCTAATCTGTAACATCATTCAGAACAACCCTTTACTTTCAATGTTTCAGTACAATTCCTTTCACTTCAAGTAACAACTGATAACCAAACCTCAACAGCAAGTAACAGCAGTCAATTATCTTTGAACAATATCAAAGCTGAGCACAATAATATTCTCAGCCAGTACAAGATAAAAGCTTCTCATGAAGTATTTTTGGATGATGTTCATCTTCCTAACTCAAGTAGGGAGAGGGACAAAATACAAAACAATCCATGATGGACCATGAAAGTTCCCAATTAGATTTGTAGGGATCACTGTACTCAGTAACTCACTGTTAACCCAAGAATCACATGTACTAAACAACTGTGCCACACTGTCACAAGTTGCTTCAAGAAGCAAGTACAAATTTGCAGTTATCCTCGTAAAATTTATTAATGCCTTCTTAAAGACTGTGCACTGCAAACAAATTATCTAAAACATTTAATAAAAACCTTTTTCCTGCTGCATTAAGAACACATTCTGAAACTTATAGTTCAACCATCTGATGAAATGCTTGCAATAAAATCTTATTTGATGCCTTCCAAACTCATTTGAGGGAGTGGGCCAAGATGTCCCAATCACCCTCCATCATGTGCAAATAAAAGCTACTGTAAAGATCAGTTTCTTCCCTTCACATCTACATACATGCTAGTTATAAGATTTCTTTATTAGTCACACACACACACACATCGAAACACAGTGAAATATATCTTTTGCGTAGAGTGTTCTGGGGGCATCCCGCAAGTGTTGCCATGCTTCCTAACCTATACATCTTTGGAACATGGGAGGAAACTGGAGCACCAAAGGAAACCCATGCAGACACGGGAAGAACGTACAAACTCCTCACAGACAGCAGCAGAATTGAACCCAGGTCGCTAGACAATAGCGTTATGCATGCATGCTACATTTGCTAATCTGGTTATTGTGTTGATTCACCAGCATTCAAGATTCTCGATTTCAATTCCTGAACAACACAAATTAATACAATAAGTACAAGGGAAGACTAAAAATAACTTTCATTCTAAAGATTTGACTCCCCCCCCGAACATTTCATAATGCAAAGAATGGATCTAGACACATTCTATAGCTTCAACCCTTACTCAAGTAGAAATGTATTCCAAATATGCCATATGCAACAACTGATTTCCAGAGTGATGCATTTTCATCCTCAGCCCTGACAAAGGACCCAAGATAATTTCAACATTAAAGGTGCAACATAAACGCAACCTGTTCTTATTTCCAAAATCAATTTCAAACTATTTCACAATTTGTTGCATGTTCAAGTGTGGTTCCTACCAATGCGTTTACCAATTAGCCTGCACTTGCAGAATTTACAACCTGCTGCCATGCAAAGTCTTCCATTTCAGTTTGAACAAGGCAGAGTTAGAATATCACTAAAACTCATGGTATCTCTGTAAAGTTAGCTATTTAATGTTTAGTTAATAAGCATCATCACCGAACAACACAACAAATTATCCGTCCCACAATAAAGGTTGCGCCAGGTTTTTTGTGTGCAGGTGATGTGTCACTTGACCTCAACTTTGTACACACAAGGCTAATAAAGTGTGAAGTTTACCACTTCTCAACCACTAGATGGAGTTCAACGAGCCAGCAAGGGCTTTCCAATTTCTCACAGCACACTTGGCAACACAAATGGACACAAAGAACTTCCTGCTTTAATTTTTCACAGCCATGTTCCAGAAGCAGTTTATTCTGTCAGGCAAGACAGAATTAAGGACTTTACAGCCAGGAGAGATCCCAGCTCCCATAATGCATTTTACACAGACTTCCTGCAGTGGGGATATACAATGGCTAGTTTTACTCGCTCCAAACTTGTAGATCAAAGCAAGTTGTTATATTCCTGCCTTGCCTAATGTATAATGCTCTGCCTCAACTTCTATTCTTGGTAGGAGAACCACTTATTACTATTTTCCTGAATACTTCTTTTTAAAAAAATGAATGTTGTTCCTATTCCTCTGGCAGAAATCACACGTAGAAGTTAAAAATATAAACAGAACAATTTACTGTTTTCCACAGCCAATGGATTAAATTTGAAGCAGTTACTCCTCTTAAGCAGCAGGTGAATAGCAAGTACCTACAATCATCAACTGAAGATCCATTGGTGGTGGAGCCACTTCAGCATACAGTACACCAGGATTCTGTACTGCTTCCACACTGCTTTGGAATCCATTACACTCACCTCAACAGACAAGAGCCGGTTTAACATCCAAAATGAAAGATGGCATTTCTGACAAGACAGTGCTCATTCAGTAATGCAATTCTGATAATGTGGATGTGCAAAAGATCATACTGGTTCCACTGTATTGAGTACAGAGTCAAAACAGGTTACTTTGTTTTCCTTCCAGAAAGGAAAAGATGCATAAATGTGCATACTATATTCATCCCTCTGATTTAACCTGGAATTTGCTAGAGGGAGGTGAACAACTAAAGAATTAAACTACTTTAGTACTAATATAATGAAGTAACACAAGGACATGAAACTCTCCCACCCCACAGTTCAGTTCAATTTATCAAAATTGAGAAATTGGTTAGTCTTTATCAGATGAGTAATTTTTAGAAGAATTAGTCTTATTAATAAATATGTGCAACAATGGGTCAAATGAGAAAATAAAAAAATGGTATTAACATTATAATTTCCGTGCAAGTTATTTCCCACAATGGAATAATACTTTAACATCAAAAGCACACAAAACATTTCTTCTCCCTGTGAAAAAGTAACCAATCAACAAAAATAAAAGGATCGAATTTTAAGTCTTGCTACCTGGTGGAAACTTCCTGTGATGATTTCAAAGTTGTCTTCTTTTGGGGAAGGAGGCACTGGTGGTACCTGTCTGCCTCATACAGCAGCCTAATTCTTTGCAAATTGGGATCCCATGAAATAAATGAACCACACCACCCCGCCCAATACCAACATACAAGACCATTCCTCAAGCCTCCTTTACCACTCCGTACCTGAAGTTCACAACCCCACCCAATTCTCAAATCCATTGTCTCCCTTGTGTCCAAAATTCTACAAGTTGTCGTCTTGAAAATAATCAAGAAACGGCAGATTCTGGAAAAAAACAAGCTGCTGTAGGAAGTCAGCAGATCAGACAGCATCTGTGGGAGGGAAATGGAAATCAATGTTTCGGGATGAGATCCTTCATCTAGAAGAGTAGAGGAGAGATTGCCACACAAAGGTGAGGGGGAGTGGTGGAGCAAGAGCTGGCAATAATCAGTGCATCCATTTTCATTAGTTTGCTCTTGGGCCACTATCTTTTTTTGATCCACTGTATCTACGCTGCAGCCTGCAGAAAGATCTATCCAATCAATTCCTTTCAGACCTTCCGGGTCTCAATGAAACCATCTCACATTCTTCTGAACTCCAGAGTGAAGGACCAGCCTTCACAATCTTATCTCAGAGGACTGGCCCCCGCTCATCTGAGGAATCAATGTGGTAGACCTGCAGTGCTCAATGACTGCTGCTTATGTCATTTACAAGATAAAATCTCAAAACTATAGATGTGCTGCTGTCGCCGAACGCAACACATTTCCGAAAGGAAAACTCAGAGACATGGAGGCTGGATCAAAGCACACTTTACTGAATGAAACAAAAGGCACGCGCGCGCAAAAATACCCGAGGGCCACTTCGGCAGACGTGACGACAGGTCCCCACCGGAAGGCCTGCCCCACGGTTCGATCATGCTGTGCTCCTGTGCGCGCGGCCGATGACAGTTCGAAACTCGTGGTTATGGACCGCTACACCCCCCCTCCCCAGAAACGTCAATCGGGGGCATAGGACCCCCAGTCCGTGTGTCCTTCTTGGGTGGCCTGCCCTGCCAGCAGGGTGCAGGTGCCTTCACCGGCTGCTCAATGTCCACATGTGCCAGTTTGAAGCAGTCCACTGTGAAAGTCTCTTCGCAGACACCCACTTCCACGACACATGTAGAGCCGTTGTACCGGAGCACCCTGCAGGGTCCTTTGTACGGCCTCTGCAGAGGTGCCTTGTTCATGCCCCTGCGAATGAACACATACTCACAGTCCCAGAGGTCCTTGGGGGATAAAGGATGGTATTGTGCCATGTCTGGAGGTGGGGACCAGTGCCAGGGTCCCTACCTTGTCCCGCAGCCTCGTCAACACCTCTGCTGGTGTGCCTACTGGATCTCGGGTCTCTGGTACGAACTCACCCGGGACCGTCAGAGGAATGCTGTTGACCAACTCTGCCAAGGAGGTGCCCAGGTCTTCCTTGGGGGCCATGCAGATGCCCAGTAAGACCCAGGAGAGCTCATCTGTCCAGTTGGGCCCCCGAGGCGCGCCATCAGTGCTGACTTGAGGTTCCTGTGGAACTGCTCGACCACCATTGGACTGAGGGTGGTACGCTGTGACGTGGTGTAACTGGGTGCCCAAATGTTGTGCCAGCACTGTCCACAAACCCAACATGAACTGCTCCCTTCTGTTGGAGGTGATGCCCGCGGGAGCCCAAACCTGACGATCCAATTTGCAATGAGTATCCTGGCGCAGGATTCAGTGCACGTGTCTGCCAATGGCACGGCCTCCGGCCACCTGGTGAACCTGTCGACCATGGTGAAGATATACCTGGCGCCCCGGGAGACCGGCAGGGGGCCAACGACGTCCACGTGGATGTGGCGGAACCTCCCGAGCGTGGACTGGGACTGCTGGAGGGGGCCTTCACATGCCACTGGACTTTGGCGGTTTGGCAGCATATGCAGGTCCTGGCCCAGTGCCCGACCTGCTTTCGCAAACCATGCCAAATAAAGTTGTCCGCTACTAATTTGATGGATGCCCAGATGGACAGGTAGGCCAGGCCATGTAGCATGTCGAACACCCATCACCTCCACACTGCTGGCACCACAGGCCGGGGTCTGCCAGTAGTTGCGTCGCACAGGAGCCAAACCACCGTTGGGCCAACTGGGACGTCCTCCAACCAGAGCCCCAAAACGGCGGTGTGGTAGGCCAGGATCTCGGCATCTTCCTGTTGCGCCTGTGCCAGCGCCGTGTAGTCAATCCCCAGCGACGAGGTGGCCACTGAGTGGATGTGGGGGTGAGACAGTGAGTCGGCGACCACGTTGTTCTTTCCTGCGATGTAGCAGATGTCAGTGGTGAATTCCGAGATAAAGGAGAGGTGCCTTAGTTGCTGAGCCAACCATGGATCCGATACTTTCACGAAGGCGAAGATCAGGGGCTTGCGGTCTGTATATACGACGAAGTCCCTTCCCTCAAGGAAATACCGGAAGTGCCAGATTGCCAGGTAGAGCGCTAGCAACTCCCTGCCGAAAGAGGTGCCGGC
Source organism: Rhina ancylostomus (assembly GCA_030265395.1). Taxonomy (NCBI): domain Eukaryota; kingdom Metazoa; phylum Chordata; class Chondrichthyes; order Rhinopristiformes; family Rhinidae; genus Rhina; species Rhina ancylostomus. The sequence continues at coordinate 102,364,601 of JARFYF010000084.1, read as the reverse complement.
TGAGAAAGGTGAGCGGTCGCCACGGGCCCTCGATGAGCTGCTTCAGGACTCCACCGACCGCTGTGTCGGCAGCATCGACTGTGAGCACCGTGGGCACGTCGACTCTCAGGTGCACCAGGAGGGTCGCCTTCATCAAAGCCTCTTTGGTTCGCTTGAAAGCCTCCGCGGACTCCGCGTCCCACGCCACCTCTTTGGCCTTCCCGGCCATAAGACCGAAGAGGGGCCTCATGATGTGCGCCGCTGGCACGAACCAATGGTAAAGTTTACCATCCCCACAAACTCTTGCAGGACCTTGATTGTGCTGGGTTTGCGGAACTGGTGGATGGCCTGGGCCTTGTCCAGTAGTAGGGCGGCGCTGTGCTGGTTTACTCTGTGGCCCAAGAAGTCAATCTCCTGCAATCTAAACGGCACTTTGCCAGATTGATTGCCAGTCCGTGGTCGCTCAGGCATTGACAGATGTGTCACGTGCTCTTGGCGTTACTGGCTGGCCACAGGATGTTGTCCAGGTAAATAAAGGTGAAATCCAGGCCTCGTCCTACCGAGTCCATAAGCCTCTGGAAAGTCTGGGCGGCGTTCTTGAGGCCAAAGGGCGTCCTGAGGAATTTGAACAACCTGAAGGGGTTGATGAGGGCCGTCTTGGGCACATCGTTGGGGTGTATGGGGATCTGATAGTACCCCCGGACCAGATCGATTTTTGAAAAGATGGTCACCCAGTGTAGGCTTGCCATGAAATCCTGGATGTG
>JARFYF010000084.1:102324080-102335943 GCA_030265395.1 Rhina ancylostomus | reverse complement strand
GGATGACCTCGCATTTACCAACATTGTGCTCCATCTGCCAGACCCTTGCCCACTCATTTAACCTATCTATACCTCTCTGCAGACTCTCCGCATCCTTCTCACAATTTGCTTTTCCACTCAATTTAATGTAATCAGCAAACTAAGATATGCTACATTCGGTCCCCTCTTCCAAATCGTTAATGTATATCGTGAACAGTTGCGGGCCCAGCACTGGTTCCTGCCGCACCCCGCTCACCACTGATTGCCACCCAATTTTCCCAACTCTGCCTTCTATTGGTTAACCAGTCCTCTATCCATGCTAATACAATACCACCAAATCTATGCATCCTTATCTTCTGGATAAGTCTTTTATGTGGCACCTTATCGAACACCTTCTGGAAATCCAAGTATACAAACTTCACCTGCTCTCCTCTATCTACTATGCTCATTATATCCTTGAAAAACTCCAATAAGTTTGTTAAATAAGATCTTCCCTTCCTGAATCCATGCTGCATCTGCCTGATGGAACCACTTCTATCTAGATGTCTCGTTACTTCTTCCTTAATGATAGCTTTGAGCATTTTCCCGACTACAGACGCTAAGCTAACTGGCCTATATTTACCTCCCTTTCGCCTAGATTCCTTCTCCTACTGGATTCTATCTTCTTCAGCCCTTTGCCTCTTCTACCAATCACATCTCAGCTTATTACATTTTCTCCCCCTCCCCCACCAACCTACCATCCCCTTCTCACCTGGACTCACCTATCACCTGCCTGCGTGCTCTTTCCCTTTCCCCCACCTTCTTATTCGGGCTTCTGCCCTCTTCCTTTCCAGGTCTGATGAAGGGTCTCGGCCCAAAATGTCGACTGTTATTTTTCCCTCCGTGGATGCTGCCTGATCTGCTGTGTTCCTCCAGCACTTTGTGTGTATTGCTGCCTTTTGCCTACATCCTTTTTTAAACAGTGGTGTGACATTCACTGTCTTCCAATCTGCCAGGATCTGCCCAGAGTCCAGAGAATTTTGGTAAATTATCACAAGTGCTTCTACTATAACCTCTGCCATTTCTTTCAGTACCCTGGGATGCATCCCATCAGGACCAGGGGACTTGTCTACCTTTGAGCCCACTAGTTTACTCATAACTACCTCTTTCATGACAGTGATTGTATCGAAGTCCTCACCTCCCATCGTATCCATAACATCTCTCTTTGGCATATTGGATGTTTCCTCCACCATGAAAACTGACACAAAATAGTCATTCAAGGCTTCGGCCATTTCATTACCCAATATTAATTCCCCTTTCTCATCTTCCAAGAGAACTGCATTCACTTTAGTCACCCTTCTCTGCTTTATATAATTATAACACTTTTACAATCTGTTTTTATATTTTGTGCTAATTTACTTTCATTATCTATCTTTCCTTTCCTTATTGCTTGCTCAGTGGTCTTTTGTTGCTTTTTAAAGTTTTCCCAATCTTCCAGTTTCCCACTACTCTTAGTGACATTGTATACATGAGCTTTTAGCTTGATGCCTTCTTTTATTTCCAAGGCTGGCTCTCCTAACCCTTACTGTCCTTGCTTTTGACTGGAATATACTTTTGTTGAGCACCGTGTTAATTCCCATCTGTCGATTACCCTCAGAGGTTGAGTGCTATTCATATGGGTGGATCAAGCCACTGCAAAGCACAGGCTTGTTTGTTCATTTCTATTACTTTGTTTATTCATTTCCTTATTTTTAAAGTTAGACTTCATTCTCCACCAAAATCCCAACCCACACTCCATGCTGTGCACAAAGTCCTAAATGGTGGGTAGACAGAGAACAGAAGCTACTAATTCTCCAGCCGCCCCTGGAGTACTTTAAATGAGATCAGAAATTTCTTTTGTGTGTGAGGTTCTTAGGTGCTGTCTCAGATCTCATTGCTTCACAATACAGCATGAAGAGCAGGATGCTGCTGCCAAAATGCAATGAGCACACTGGTCAGCTCCTATAGTTTTCTGTTGCCAGTGGGCTCAAACTCGTTTCTTCTAACATCATTTATAGTAGTCCAGATAAGAAACAAAATTATTAATGTTTGTAAAAGTGTGACTATCATGGGATATTTTGTGCAGGACAAGGAACGGCACACAAAGTTCCAAAATAAAAGAATACCTATACCTTTGGTTTGTAAATGACTCTGTATGTTTAAATGGACCTCTACATTTGAAGGCAATCCAACACTTTCTAAACATTAATTTTAGAGGACAGATAGAGAAATTCCAAACAAAAAACTTATCAACGTACCTCCTTGATAGATTAGCATCTAATTCCCTTGTATTCTTCCTAGGAGCTCTCTCCAGTACTCTCTGCTCCACCATGGCATTTTGTCTAAACTTTACCAGCCCTCTAGCTCTGCCATCATTCACTTCTCTTTTCTTATGAACTCACCTCCTCCCCAATTGCAAACACGGTAAGGGGATATACAATAAATGGTGGGAAACTGAGAAGAGAAAACCTGATATGTAAGTTCACAGATTCCTTGAATGCAGTAAAGCATGTAGATGAGGTGGTTAAGAAGGTAGCTAGGATACATTCCTTTGCTGACAAAAGAATAGAAAACAAGAGAAGGGAGGTCATTGTAGAACTGTATAGAACACTAGTTAGTCACAACTAGAATACAGCATACAGTTCTGGTCACCACATTAATGAAAATATATGATGGATTTCAGACAATACAAGCTAAATTTGAAAGGATATTGCCAACACTGAATAAAAATAGGCTATGATGGTATTACTTTCTTTGAAATAGAGGAGAATGAAGAATATTTAATTGAGTTATGTGAAGTTATGATTGTTCAAGGTTGAATGAATTAGGAGACTTAACAGAGAAGTCAATAAACTGCTTGGGGTGGGGACATGGAATTGAGGAAAATGGCAGAAGAAAGGGAAGGAGATGGAAGAAGAATGTTCACCGAAAAATGAGTCTTTTGTCATTAACTGTAGCTATGTATTATAACCTACAGAGTTATCGTTTAATCATGGGATTCAGCAGCTCCAGTATGGCTCAAGAGGGTCTTCTGAAGCTGAAGGGCCATTAAACACCTTCAATGATCCATAGCCTACTCTGTAATTTTTGTTTGAAACCCTCATTTATATTTAAAAATTACATGAATGACAAGGCTACAGGCAGCAAACTCAGAAGTGGAGTTAGTCTAAAATTGCTCTTTTTTCAGCTTGTGAGGGCAAAATAGTCCAAATAGTTTCCTCCTGTGGTACAAATTTCTATGATTCCATTGAATATATAGCTAACATTATAGCAAAGGCAAATTAACATTGGAAAAGCTACTGTGGCATTACATATGGAAACAAATGGTATGGTATTCAAATGTTAACACCAAGATAAATTTTGCTATTCTTGGATTCTGGCTTTGGAATAGTCAATTTGTTTTGGGACAGAACATGGCAAAACAACTCAGTATGTTTTATATACAAGTTTCTGTGAAAGAGTATATGTTTGACAATCTCAATTATTGTTATAAATACCCTCTACACACTTTTAAATATATTTTCATTTTATGGTATTATGGTACCAGCTATCACCTGGTAAAGACAGAAATCTTTCATTGTTGTTTCAACTTTATATTACTATAACCTTAGGGCGTCAGAGGTTAATGGTATCAGAGGTTGCTGAAATTCTTCATTACTACCTTTTTTTTTACAAAACAAGCATTTTAAATACCCTTTATGTAGCAGCAAATCACGAGTGTTTTAACAAACTTCTGACCAAGATAAGGACTCTTCTTTCCTTCCATGGTATTTCCACATTGTTAAACTTTTAATCCTGATTCTGTGCCACACAATCATTTCTTTACTGTTATCGAATTTAGACACTGAAATATTATTCCAGAGCAGTCATATCACAATAGCCTCTCACAGACGTCAGCCTTTTTGCATTTAATTGAAACTATCATTATAACTGCAGCTTCAAATTATGGATTGCAGTGTTATCATTTAATGGTGGGACTCAGCAGCACGAGAAGGGGCTCTGAAGCTGAAGGGCCATTAAACACCCCCAACCACCCATTGTTCACTCTGTAATTTTCAAAGCACATAAATAATGTAGAAAATCTGAGAGAGTGCTGAAGTTTCAGCTGCTCTGCTGAGGAGTAAATGTTAAATATTATTGATGTTGAACAATGAGATAATTTTACAGTTATTTTGTAGTCATTGACAAGCCACAGTGACCAGGTTCAAGGTAGATTAGATCTGAATGAAAGCATCCTCTGGTCTATTCCAGCAGTGCCTTAAATCTCATGAAACCTCTCAGTGTGTGTGACACTGTAGATCTTTCACACTAAGAATGCCAAGAATGTCAAATTGGTGCAAGTAATGTTGAATTACAGTTAGCTTGAAGCCTAGACTTCATGGCAAAGTGAATCAGACTGAGACCAATTGGAATTTATTTCATATTGTGATCTTGTTTAAAGTTATAATGCGAATTAGCTTTAATTAACTTTAATTCACCTCAGCAGCTGCTTGAGGGAAAAACAACATTGGGTAAGTGGGAGGCATTTAAAAGCAAAATAATAAGAGTTCAGAGTCAGCAATATCCCTGTAAGGTTAAGAAGCAAAGATGGTAGGATTAGGGAACCTTGGTTAACAAAAGAAATTGAGGATTTGATCAGGCAAAAGAAGGAAGTGCATGTCAGGTATGGGAAACTGTTATCAAGTGAGTCCTTTGAGGTTTATAGAGGATATAGTAGAGATCTTAAGAAAGCAGTTAGGTGAGCTAAAAGGGGATGTGAAATGACCCTGGCCAACTGAATTAAAGAGAATTCCTAAACATTTAATAAATATATTAGAAGCAAGAGGGAAATTAAGGAAAGAGTAGGTCACCTCATGGACCAAAGAGGAAGTCTTTGTGTAGAACCAGGGAATATGTGTGGTGTTCTGAATTAATACCTAATGTCAGTATTCACCAAGGAGAAGCTTGGGGAGATGGAGAGTTAAGGGAGGTGTATGTTGATAGTCTGGAATATTTGTGTATCAGGAAAGAGGAAGTGTTAGATATGTTGATGAACATTAAGGTGGACAAATCCCCAGGGCATGATGAAAACTCTCTCAGGGTAGCAACTTGGGAGAAGCAACTGAGGAGATGGTTGGGATTCTATCAAAGACTCTTGCATCATCTTTAGCCATGGGTGGGTACTGGAAGACTCGAGAACAGCTAATGTTGTTCCCATATTCAAGAAGGGTGGTAGGGATAAGCCAGGAAACTACAGGCTGGTGAGCATTATGTCAGCAGTAGGGGAGCTACTGGAAAAAATTCTTAGAGACGGGATTATTAATCACTTGGTAAGGCAGAGACTGATTCTGGGGAGTCAGCATGGCTTTGTGCAGGGGAAATCATGCCTCACAAATCTGATTGAGTTTTTTGAGGAGGTTACTAAGAAAATTGATGAAGGCATGTTGTTAAATGTGGTTTACATGGACTTTAGCAAGGATTTTGACAAGGTCCTGCACGGTTAGCTGTACAAGAAAGTTATTGCACATGTGATCCAAGGTGTTATAGCAAACTGGATCTAAAATTGCCTTAGTGATAGGAGGCAGAGGGTAGTGTTGGAGGGTTGTTTCTCTGACTGGAAATCTGTGATGAGTGGGGTACCACAGGGCTCGGTGCTGGCACCTTTGTTGTTTGTCGTGTATACTGTATCAGTGACTTGGATGAGAACGTTTGTAGTTTGATAAGCAAGCTTACTGATGACACGAAGACTGGTGGAAATGTAGATGGAGAGGGTGGTGGCCAAAGGATACAGTGGGAGATAGATCCGCTGGAAAGTTGAGAGGAGTGGTGGCAGATGGAATTCAATCCAGACAGGTATGAGGTAATGTACTTTGAGTTGTCTCATACTGGCACGGCATATGCAGTAAATGGCAGGGACCTTAGAAGCATTGATGTATAGAGGGGCATTGGGATGCAAGTTCATAGCTCCCTGAAATGGTGATGCAGGTGGATAGGATAGTGACAAAGGTATTTAGCCTACTTACCTTCAACAGACGGAGGCACTGAGTATAAGAGTTGGGACATCATGTTGCAGGTGTACAAGATATTGGTTAGGCCACACTTCGAATATTATGTCCAGTTCTGATCACCACACTATTTAAAGGATGTGATAGCACTAGAGAGAGTGCAGAAGAGATCCACCAGGATGTGGTCTGGAATGGAGGGCTTTAGTTACAAGGAGAGATTGGATGGGCTGGGAATGTTCTCACTGGAGTGCAGGATGCTGAGGGGTGACCTGATAGAGGTTTATAAAATATGAGGGGCGTAGATAGGGTCTTTAGTCTTTTTCCAAGGGTAGGAGAGTCTAAAACTAGAGGATATAGGTTTAAGGTGATAGTGGAAGTATTTAAAGGAGATCTGAGGGAAGCATTTTTCTCACAGAGAGTGGCGGGGATATGGAAGAAGCTGCCAGAGGTGGAGGTAGAATCAGGTGCAATCACAGCATTTAAAAAGCATTTGGAGAGGTACATGGATAGGAAAGGAATAGAGAGATATGAGCTCTTCTGACAGCAAGGGTGAGCTGGGCCGTGCTGTGTGACCCTTTGACTCTCTATAGCAAATGTCCTGTTATTGATTGCAGCTCTACACAAGGATACTGCTCTAACATACTGTAACCTCCCCTGCCTCCACGCACAAACACCTTTTAAGTAATCATGAATTACCTGTGAGGCACAAAGAATACCACGCAAGTCCAAATAAATGTGTTATCCTTGCAACAAGTGCACAGTTTCACTCATCTCCACCTGCTAATTAAGAAATACTATAACATCCTTTATGTTCATTCCACAATGTAACAAACTATACACTTGCGATACAGTTCCTCCAAAGGGCAACACAAGAATCACAAGTAGTTTTCACGTAATGGGAACTATTTTGTGTTTTGAATTTATAGTGTCATTAGCTTCATTTTTAGGAAACTTTCACAAGCCCATCCTTACAACTGTATTGATTTTGCCGTTTTCATTTGTCATACTGTCTCGATGGTGTAAGTGTGCAAAGGGTTTGGCTGCTCCCCATGATTCCAAGTATCTGGTCATTCTGACAGAAGCTCTCATCTTGGCTCCATCTGCGGTGTGTCGATGTCTAAAATGATGCTGTGGGCTACGTCTCTCTGCCTGTAAGTTTTAAAATAATGATGTTAGAGACCAGTAATTCCTAAAGCTCTTATTGTACAGCATGCAATAACATACATATTGGTAGAGCAGAAACTTAAAGTGATCCCTTAATATTTGACCCATCTTAAAGATGCTTCACTCCCTGCATCCTAAAACAAAATTGTTATCGTGTTTATTAACATTTGCAAGATTTTTTCTCTCCTTTCATCTGTTATAAGTCACTTTTGCTCACATAAAAATTTATACATGCATAAGGATTGATTCTGTAAATCCTTGTACATAGTGAAGATTTGAAAAATCTCCCACGAGCGATGGTATCATGGGAAGAATAATTCTGTGAAGGCATAACCATGCAAGCAAGACAATATAATCTGAAAGCTTAATCAATTTCTGTCAATTCAACAAGCTCAGCTTCTTAGCTTTTAGATTCAACCACATATTTTCCATTTGGTTATGCCTAATTAACGAGTATAGGTGGGTGCAATTTCTTAGCCATTCCCAGCCTCACTGATTTGGTCAGCATGGTTTCACGCTGCACCACAAGCTTCCTCACTATAAAGATAGGCCCCATTTTGGTGTGTCCACAAAATGAGGTCAACAGCTTCCTCCCACAGCCAACAAAAGGGAATGGAAACACCACTCAGCTGCAGACTTGCCCAGAAATCGTGCTTTTGTTTGTGATGTGATCTAATTTCAACGAAAAATGAAATGTGATTGAAAATTGGGGACTGTTTGGGAACCACACGTAACTCCACGATATTCATAATGAGTTGTCATTAGATCTGATGCCTTAATTCAGAATGGAGAGCTCTTGACAGGCATAGTGGCATCCAATAATGCAAGACTTTCATCTTGGATGCCTGGTTGTAGATCACTTATGTAGAATCAAGGTTTCCACAATAGCCAAGAGGCTTGTGTTACGAAGAGGGTCTGACTGAGCAGGTTTCAGGCTGCCACCAGCAACCAGGGTTGGATGGGTTTGCTTCAAGATGAGTACTTACTTGGTTTTCCTTTGCATGCTCTCACAGCATCAACCCCCAGCAGAGCTACACCCCTCCACAAAACTTCTATTTGTTATGCAACCCACTCACCACCATCGATTTGCTAACACAACCTATCAACCATCTGATCACTGATCACACTCTCTAGTCTAAAGCCCCACTTTGCAAACACCAAGCACTCCAGCCGCTTTCCAGTGCACAATACTGGATCAACACACTCCACCACAGCCAACAAAGGGGAGTGGGAATGTTGAGCTACTGCACTCAGGAATCATGCTTTCCTATTCTGCTCCCGTCCACCAGCCTCTTTCTCCCTGCCTCTGGCCATCAATTACAACCTCTGATTACCAAGCCTACCACCCTGACAACCACTCCTCATCCCAATCCCTCTATCCATTGATTGCCCATCCTGCTTCCTTAGAAAAGGCCAATTCGGTACTTCACAGCATGTTGGGCCACCGAATGTCCTACTGGTGGTTACACACACTAAACAGTCATTAGCTCAATGTGAGCTAATTGACTGAAAGATTTTAGAGGCATCAACCAATTTTTAACCATTGGTTTCTGACATTGCAGTAAATACCCAGCCATGACAAGCATTCTTCTAATTCAAAAATCTTTACCAAAGCAATATAATAGCAACGTTTGTAAAAACGTTGGATATCCATTATTTGAAATACACCCATATTACAAACGGCACTTTGTATATATTTTATTTAGATCCCTTGTAAGATATTCCTTCAGTGACTTCTCAGACGTCATTTTCAACCTATTATATTAACTAGCTAATGTCAATCCAGTACAGGTCAGGGACTTTGTCCATGAAGGCAAGTTTGGATCGGTATATTTATTTTTGGTGGGGTGGTAATTAAGCACTTTCCAATTAATGTTCAGTGAAGAGATCCAATTGAAAAATTCACTTGGGTGATTCTTTTATCCCTGTGGTAATAAAGGAATACACTGTAAAATATTGCACAAGCAATAGAGCATTTTGTTAAAATTAAACTGAATTCTTTGATTTAAAACAATGCTCTCATTTATGTTTGTGCTTAATGGAAGGAGTGACAAGACTCCATACTGAAGATCTATAGTTTTCTGTATGGTGCAAGCTGGATGGACTCTCTTGAAATTATAAAAGAAATTAGGCTAATTAAAAGAAAATATACAAAAGCAAAATACTATAAACGTTTCAAAATCTGAAACAGAAACAAAATGCTGGAAATATTCAGTTAGGCAGCATCTCTGCAACAGCAGGATTTCTCTGAAAAAAATGTTGGCTTCAGGTATTTTATAAATACGTAATGAGCAAAAGGACAACAAAGGAAATGGTGAGGGCTTTGGGAGATGAAAATGATAGCCTGCATGTGGAGGCAGCAGACATGAGCAAGGTTGTTAATGAGTATTTGGTGCCTTCTTCAGCAAAGATGGCTATGAAACAGGCTTATGGTGAAATGAAGGAAGTGATTAAACACCATGGGAGAAAATATTAAATGAATTAACATCTTTGAAAGTAGGTGAATTGCAAACCCTAAACGAACTGTATCCCAGTCTCTTAAGAGTATCAAGGGATGAAAAAAGATTCTCTGAACATCTTTGGTTTCAGAAGTGGTGTCAAAAGAAGGAAGACTGCTGATGGAATACAGTTGTTTAAAAGGGAAAAAAAGGATATGTTGAGTATTTATAGCACAATGAATTCAGTATTGATGGCAAGAAAATTACTGAAATAAATTCTGAAAGACGGTATTAATTTTACTTTTACCAGCACAGATTAATTAAGGAGAGACAGTATGCATATATTAATGTACATCATGCTTGATTAATCATTACAATTTCAAAAGAAGCAACAAAGAAGGTGAGGAGGGTTTGAAATAGTTGAAATGGATTTTATGGATTTTAGCAAGACAGATATGACAGACTGCCCAGAAAAATTAAACCCATGGGATTTAAGGGGTCAGGCAAATTCTATCCAAAACTGACTCAGTGCCAGGCAGCAATAAGGTAATGGTCAACAGGAGGTTTAATGACTGGAAGGTTGTTTGCAGTGAAGCTCGACAGAACTCAGTACTGTGGTACGTATCAATGGTAAGGAACTAAATATAGGAGTCATGAATAAGACATTTGCAGACAACAGGAAATATGGAAGTGTGGTTGATAATGAGGAACAAAGCTGTAGGCTTCAAAGATGTTGATGGAATGCTCAGATAGATAGAAAAGTAGAAAGCTGAATTCAATCCAGAGTAATCACAAGTAATTTATGCAGGGAGGGCAAAAATGGCAAGGAAATACATAATAAATGGTGGGATACTGAGAAGTATAGAGGGAGAGGGAGATCTCTACATGAATATCCACCAACCACTGAAGGTAGCAGGACAGGAAAGTGATAAGATGGCACACAGGAAATTTTCTTTATTGGGTGAGACATTGATTACAAGATCGGGAAGATTATTCAATACCTGTATAAAATATCAATTAGCTCACTGTTCATACTTCTGGCATTTCATTGTGGGAAGGATACAATAGCAATTGAGAGGGTGGCAAGGTGTTTTATAAGGATGTTGTTTGGGATGGAAAAGCTTAATTATGAAGAGATGCTGTCTAGACCAAGACTGTTTTCTTTGGAATGATGTAGACTAGAGTGGAAATTCAATAGAGGTGTATAAAAATTATGAAGCCTAGACAGACTAACAAATTAATACCTATTCCCCTCAAAGGCACGTCAGTAACTAGGGGGCATAGATTTAAGTTGTTCGGTGAAAATAAGAAATGGATGCAGGATAAGCCGTTTCTCCCCTCCCATCTGCTCTGTTATTTAATAAAATCATGCCTGATTTTTTATGTCAGTGTCATTTTCCTGCACTAACCTGATTTCCCTCAATTTCCTTAATATCTGTCTTTGATAATAACTCAGTGAATGAATTTCCAAAACCTTTTGGGTAGAAGTTTCATCTTAACTCATGAATCCTTATTTTGACACTGTGACACCTGATTGCAGACAGCCCAATGAGGAGAAACGTTATTGTGGAATCTAGCTTTCCTATTAGCATTACAGATGTTTCAGGATATTCCCTCTCATTCTTTCACATTTAAGACAGTGCAGGCGTACTTTGTTAATTGCTCCTCATGCAATAATACCCATATATGAGAAATCATTCTGGTGTTTCTTCCTTGTATTAACCTCTATCTAAACATATTCTTAAGTAGAGAGACAAAACCTTTAAATAATATTCCAGGTGCAGTCTCGCCAGGGTGCTATATAATTTAGTTAATATGTCTTTACTCTTGTACTCATATCCTCATGCAATAAATGCTAGCACTTCAACATTTGCATTCTTAATTGTTTGCTGTATCTGCAAATTAACTTTCAGTGATTCAAGGAGACAGAGGCACAGGGTCCTTTGAACAGTTCACTTATTCTACAGCTTATTTAAAAATATCCTGCTCTTTTACCTTTTTAAAAAAGAAAGTCGATGCCCTCACAATTTTCCACATGACTTGTAATATCCTTGCCCATTTCCCTAACTTGCTTCTCATTGAAACCTCTCAACATCCTCCTCATAATTCATATTGCTGCCTGGTTTTGTATCATCAGCAGCTTTGTATCATTAGCAAACTTGTAGATACTACTGTTACGTACCAGCAACAAAAGAAACGCACCGAGACATGTATAAATGTTAAAAACTACTTTATTAATAACTACTAATGATAATAAGTAAAATAAAAGTAAAAATGTTA
>JARFYF010000084.1:102309131-102321243 GCA_030265395.1 Rhina ancylostomus | reverse complement strand
GGGATGTTTTGTTGGGATCAGATACTGATGAGGGGCAGGGGTTTCAACTTGGATTAGTCAAGAAGTAGTAGTTTGTACATTGGTCAAGAAAATGCTCATCTCTGATATGTAACCTCAGAAATGGATATCATAGGTCACATGTAATGATACTTAAATATTTAATAATTATTGTTTTAGTTGCAGTTTTTAAGTTATACTGGAACTGTGTATTTGGAGGACTTCTTTGCCTATTCTCAAAAAAAAACTAATGAATAAAAGAATTTAAGTCTCAACTGGTTACAGTGAGATGTGGAGTGTGACTGAATTCTCACAGCAATAAGCACTATAATTTTAATTTGATCAATTTCAGCAGAGTTTCAACAAAAAAATGTGTTCTGTCCAAACTCTCCAGATTTGGTTATATTGGACAGATATCTATTGGAGAGAGTTAGCATTCCCCATATTAGCAAATTTCTCCACAATGGATTTCTCTGTTAGTTGGATTGTTAATGGGCCTCCTTACATGTCTGATGTCTGGTTGTCAAAGAGTAAAACCCACAATAAAACACAATAAAATAAGCTAGAAAGCATCTTAATGCAAAGTAAACTATAATTATTAGATTTACTATTAAAATAGCTGAAAATTAAACCTATTTTCATGGCACAAAGTAAATTCAAAGCTTCATAACTAGAATTTTTTTTCAAGGACACGTTAAAGACATGATGAATGCATTATGCAGCTAAATCTAGAATGAGAAAAAAACAATTAATAAACAATAAGGTTTATTTTTCTGAGCTATTCAATTCTCCAGTCACTTTTCTTCTCAAGGTAACCTTGCCATTTAAGTAAAATGCAAGCCCCCTCAGCATCCATGGTAGTCTTTGTGTGTTCTGGGGAAAATTCCTGCTAAAACGTTTGTACCATTTTTTTTTCTTTCAGCAGACCTTCCTTTCTAAATTTCTTCCTTGCTTCCAAGGGAAATGTTCCTTCCCCAAACACATGATGATATTGTCAGTCATCACACCTTATCTTTTGGTCAAAATGTTTAAATTAAAAAATTTGACCTTTATATGAAACTTAATTTTTGCCTTTAATTTGGAGTAAATGAGATTTGCACATTTGTGGTTAAATCTACAAAGCTGGAAACAAAAGACAAATGCTCCTGCACAAGATACGCTCTATAATCCTGACTGAAAATCTCAATGAAATGATTCCAGTGATGTGAACCTTCTCTGATTGCCCTTAACTCCACACCAGACATGGCTGAAAAAGTTAGGTCTGCTGTGTTTAGGAGTGAATAAGTTTGTAATGCTGTGCTCAGTTATAAGTAGCAATGCTATTACAGTGCCAACGACCTGGGTTCAATTCCGGCCGCTGTCTGTAAGGAGTTTGTATGTTCTCCAAGTGTCTGCATGGGTTTCCTCCGGGTGCTTGGGTTTCCTCCCACATTCCAAAGACATACAAGTTAGGAAGTTGTGGGCATGCTATGTTGGCGCTGGAAGCGTGGCAACACTTGCGGGCTGCACCCAGAACACTCCATGCAAAAAGGTGCATTTCACTGTGTGTTTTGATGTACATGTGACTAATCTTATAATACTGAATAACTTTTCTGAAAAATTAACTTTATAAGTCTGGAGTCTCAAACTCTTAGAAGGAAATTAATACTGGAGATATATAAAAAATCATTAGCTCCATTTGTACTTTCCAAATTCTTTTCTACTCATTAAATGTAATTTATATTTCCTGGTTTAGATTTGTGACCCTGTGTTAATCTATCAATATGATTAGTTTCAAAGGCTTGCTTTCAGGTGGAAGTGTGGAAAAACAGGATGATGTCACACTCAAAACTTAACTCCCAATTAGCTCCCTATTACTAACACCTCCAGTTTATGGCACTCTCTCTTGGTATTTTGAGACAGGAGTAATTCATCAAAGAGGCATCAATACTATAAACAATAATTCAGGAATTTTCAGGTTCATAAGATTCAAACAAGACAGCTAACATTTGAGAATGTATAGTACAGTTTGGACTTTGATGGCCACATTGCTGGAGATTTGTGGTCACACACGATCCAAGTTCACATTTCACATGCTGCTAATTTAAAGATTTATACCGTAAAGAGGAGAGTAGGTTAATCAATTAACCTACCTTTGGGTTAATCACCAGGTGGGTCCTGATGTTATGTTCCTTCAGGTAGGGATCTCTGATATGTCCATTACCTTCCTCCACTTTATACACACCATTCAAATGCTCCAATGTGATTGATGTAATATGCACACGACTAGCACAATCAAAAATAAGAAAGTTAAAAAAAAGTAATATTACATAGCATGCAAAAAATAAATGTTAAGAAGAGACAAGAACTGCATGGTAGTTCAAACTTCGAAACAGAACATGCACAGATCAAAATAATTCATTACTGATGTTTCAGTCTTGTCTCGGTCACATCAGGATGCCAAGAAACCACATGCTATATTAAGTAGACAAAGTTCAACTCTATATTTTATCATAAAGAAATTATGGAACAATTTATGATTGTTGAAGCCAGCTGAAGTTGTAGAACTTGAAGAAAGAGAGAAGGAAAGAAAAGGCTTTTTGTTCATCGCTGTCCTGTTACATGATCATGGCAGCTGAGAACATACTCTTGAGTCTTCATTGCAAGTGTAATCCCTGATCTTGCTCTCCTCCCTTCCTTTTATCACTTTGATTCTGTTTGTAGCATTCTCACCTGAGGCTGAAGTTTATCTATCCAATTCTATTTCAGGGCCTGCATTTATAATAGGGGCTGACACTTCACTGTAGTATTGACCAAATGGTGGAAATCAGTTGTTAGATCGAGGACAAATGCATCACTAAAACTGGAGATAAAAGAACTCCTGGCACCATTTGAAAAAGAGCAGAAATAGTCTCCTCACATTTGTCCACCAATCAATGTCACCTAAAAGAAACTCATGCCTGATTTAAAGCCTTCAATTCATAATAACACATGATGATAACATCATGTATTTCAAAAGAAATTTATTGGAACACTTTTGCTTATTTTTGTTCTAAACTTTTGCACTGAACCTCCCATCAATTTCATAACCCTACCTGAGTTTACCCCCAATTCTAAATGTTTAATTTATAGCTCAACTCATTTATGAAGACCCTTATCAGATTATTCTGCAAGATCTAAACTCAAAAATCAATCTTACTCTATTCATTATGTCAGTGACTTTGCTAAAGAATTACTTTTGTTATAACATAAGCATATTTTCCACAAAACTGTGCTGATCATTACTATTGTCCAATAACCTTGATGCATTAACTTATTGACCCTATTTATATGTTCTTGTAACTTTCTCATTAGTGAAATTAAACTCATAACCCATATTACTTGGTTTCTCCCTTCCTTCTTAAACAACAGTGTATTTGTTAACTTTGAATCATTTGGTTCTCTCTCTAAAACCAGGAAGCCTGGTAGATTTGATGTACAAACCACGGCAGGACTGCTGCCACTCTGTTCCATGACTTTGGCAGGATCTGCTCACATAGGATAAATGGGCCCTCTGTTAAATCTCAACAAAAATGATAGAAACAGGGTGGAAAATTCAGGGGAAATACGCAGCTCAGTTTTCTTGAATATTTTCATAATTGCATAAAATGCAAAACTAAAAATATTTGACAGTCTTGCAATGACACACTGAAGGCCATTGGCTCTGCCTTACACTGCTTTGTAGTGAAAATGTGTCTAAGGACAGATCTGGGGTTCCAAAGGTGAGGAGCTGACTGAAGCCATTGGCTGTGAACTGTGGCTTGGGCATTGGTTGAGTGAACAAGGGCCTGTTCACTGCACGAATTGGGGCCTGTGGTCAGAACTATTGGGGCTAGTAGGCCTGGATCTCCTGGAATCAGGACTCAGATTGGGTGATGTAGAGCAAGGGGCTGGTTTCGTGTGGGAGAGCAGAGAGGGGTTGAGAAACTTAAGGTAAAAGGCTTATTTATAGGAGTCGCAATCCAGGGCAGTTTGATGGTCTTTCCTGGGCAACTTGGTCTAATTTCTCCCACAGCACTCCAAGAATAAGCATTGTGTGAAGAACAGTGTCACACCATATGCAAAGTCACATTGGGTATGCCAGAGTGAATCATTTCAGGAAGTGCCCAATCAGCTTTGTAGCACGTTGCAGAAACATTTGCAGAAGTGTTTCATTTTAGGCAAGAACAAAACTGTTATGCATAACTTCGAGCCCACCTGGTCTCATTAATTTATATTCACAAAGAGGAAAATTATAATAAGTAAATGACATGAATTTACATGTACAGATCACAACCCTTCTTTTTATATCTATGTGTTTTTTTGTTTGTAAGCAACATGGTTATAAATAGCTGTAAGGTCCTTCATGGGTTAATATGATTTAGTGGGCCATCTCCTCCTTTGCTAGTCAGCAGCATCCTCCCTCAGCCAGCACCATGACATTCAGTTTCCCCTCCTCTCTACCCCATCACATACAACCTCTCAGTTCCGTCTGCCCCTCCTCCTCTCAGCAACACATCTGATTTCTATCTTTTCTTACTTCTAATGAAACGTCATAGATTTGAAATGTTCACTCTGTTTCCCTATTTTGTGGAGTATTTCTGACATTGTCTGTTTGTATTTCACATTGCCAGCATCTGCAGCTTTTTGCTTTTCAAATCCACTCCATCTGCCAGGATCTTTTGATGGCTCTTCTGCAGTTGGAAGTTTGGAAATTACAGCACTAAAAGAGTTCATTTTTTCTAACATGCTTGAGCTGCATTTATATCAAGCCAGAACTGTCAACTTCAATACCATTGATGCTATTCTTCTGTTTTCACCCTAAACTGTTTCATTTTTCTCTGCTGTAGGTATCTATGCAACTCTCTCTTAATTGATTCAGCTTCCCTAGGTCCCTGGAGAAATATGTTCAATATTCAAAAAGGTCTCTATTTCAGGAATTGAATCTATGCTGCATTTAATTATCAATGAAAAATTATCAATGGAAATAACTTTTTAATGTTTACTTTTATAAACCCTTTCATAAACCCTTTCATAACTATGAACTAGTTTCATTCAGTCTTACCATTCCTTAATCATTGCTGTTACAATGAATGCAGCTAGGATGTTTCTAAATTCACTTCCTTGCTTTCATCCAATTAATTTCCATTTCACTTATTCTGTAGATCCTTTCAGTAATAAGGAGCTGCATAAATCTGCATTCAATTGTTCAAATATCTTGCACAGATTCATCATGCCTCTTTCTGTTTGTACTCAATGCCTTTATATGTAAAATCCAGGATCCCACAGCTCTTTTTATGGTGATCCTCACTTGCAACCATACTTTTCATGACCTATGCATATCCAACAATTTTTTGCTTGTTCTCTAGAATCTCCAATAGCCACTGGGACATTGAGGATCAGATGTGCAGGCAGATTAGGGAAAGGTACAAATACAACAAGGTTGTCATAATGCGTGATTTCAACCTTCCCAGTATAGACTGGGATCTCCTTAGTGCAAGAGAGTTAGATGGGGTAGAAGTTTTTAGGTGCATCCTGGAGAGTTTCTTAAAATGGTATGTGAATAATCTAACTAGAGGAGGGGCCATACTGGATCTTGTATTGGGAAATAAGTCTGGCCAGGTGACTAACCTTTTAGTGGGGGAACATTTAGGAAATAGTGATCACAACTCTGTAAGTTTTAAGATAGCTATGAATAAAGATAAGAATGGATCTTGTGGGAAAGTATTAAATTGGGGGAGGGAAAATTACAAGAGTATTAGGCAGGTGTGAGGGAGAATTAATTGGGAACAACTATTTTTTTGGCAAGTCCACATCTGCCATGTAGAGGTTGCTTCAAGACAAACTGCAGAGAGTACAGGACCGATATGTTCCAGTAGGAAGGAAGGACAAAGATGGCAAGGTAAGGGAACCTTGGATTGTCAAAGGGGTGGTGAATTTAGTCAAGAAGGAAAAGGAAGCATATGTAAGGTTTAGGAAGCCAAAATCGAACAGGGCCTTTGAGGAATATAAAGAAACCAGAAAAGAACTCAAGAGGGGAATTAGGAGAGCTGGGGAAGGGGAGTGGATGGAGAATGTGTGGGCCATGAAGTGTTCTTGGAAAGTAGGATTAAATAGAATCCCAAGGCATTCCATACACACATCAAGAGTAAGAAAATAACTAGGGAGAGGGTAGGACCACTGAAGGATAAAGGAGGGAACATGTGTTTGGAGGTGGAGGATGTGCATGAGGTCTTAAATGAATACTTTGCATTGGTATTCACTAAGGAGGACATGGAGGATCATAAGATCAGTCTGGAGCATGCTAATATGCTGGTACATTCTGAGATAAAGAAAGAGATGATGTTGGGTCTCTTGAAGAATGTTAAGGTGGATGTCCCCAGAGCCTGATGGGATATACCCCAGGTCATTGAGAGAGGCAAGGTGTAAGATTGCTGGGGCCTTGACCAAGATCTTTGTGTCCTCTCTATCCACAGGCAATGTTCTGGATGACTGGCACATAGCTAATGTTTTCCTTTCTTCAGCAAGATAAATAGGAATAATCCTGGAAATTATAGACCAATGAGTGTCACGTCATTGGTTGGGAATCTATTGGAGAGGATTCTTAGAGATAGGATTTATGAGCATTTGAAAAAGCATGGCCTAATAAGGGAGTGTCAGCATGGTTTTGTGAGGGGCAGGTCATGTCTTACTAAATTGACTGAGTTTTTCAAGGAGGTGATGAAGGTGATCAATGAAAAAGGACCTGTGGAAGTCATCTACATTCAACATGGTCCTACATGGTAGGCTCATTCAGAATATTAAGATGCATGGGATCCATGGTGACTTGGCCGTTTGGATTTAGAATTGCCTTGCCCATGGAAGACAGAGGGTAGAGGTCAATTGGTCTTATTCTGGCTGGAGGTCTGTGACGAGTGGTGTTCTGCGGCGATCCATACTGGGACCTCTGCTATTTGTGATAATTGACTTGAATGAAAATGTGGATGGGTGGGTTAGTAGGTTTGCAGATGACAAAAGATTGGTAGCATTGTGGATTGTGTAGAAGGTTGCCAAAGGATACAGCAGGATATAGACCAGTTGCAGATATGGGCAGAGAAATGGCAGATGGAGTTTAATCCAGGTAAGTTGAGGTGAGCCACTTTGAAGATCAAATGCAAAGGGGAAGAACACAGTTAATGGCAGGACCCTAAACAGTGCTGATGTACAGAGGGATCGTGGGTTCCAAGTCCATAACTCCCTGAAAGTGGCAGCATAAGTTGAAAGGCTGGTAAAGAAGGCATATGGCATCCTTGCCTTTATTAGTTGAAGCATTGAGTTCAATAGTCAGGAAGGTGTGTTGCAGCTTTATAAAACTCTGTTTAGGCCACATTTGGAGTATTACATTCAATTCTGATTGTCCCATTATAGGAACCTTCTGAATGTTTAATTAAATATGACTATTATACTAAACAGTTTTTCACAATTTATTATAGTCAATATGATTCCCTGATAACGATTATAATGAGGTCAAAAATCACAGAAATATAAGTAAGTTACAAATTGATTAATTAACAAACAACAATTTTCACAGCAATACAATACTGCAGGAAAGTTTGCTACAAATTTTAGTCAAGATGCTTGACTTTTCCCATCCCATTGCATCAGATGTTTAGCTCACTGGAATTCTACCTGTCCTCTACCCTGGCTCCTGTAAAAACAAGGTGGAATTAATTACAAATTGCAGGGAACCAGATGCACTGGAAATCTGCAGCTGCCAGACTTTCCAGGTTACTATAACATGACCTTTGTGTTTGCTGATTGGTTTAGGACTCAGCACAATACAATATTTATTAGACTGATGAGCTCTACTTGTAGAGACCAGGGAAGGGAAGATCAGATGGCAAGTCTCTTTTTAAATAGCAGGTTCAGCCTATTTAGATAAGGGCTGAGGGTGATATGGCTGTTGTCCAGAGGGTAGAAACAGGGTTTTTTCTATTGCAAAGGAAACGCAGGTGCCAAAAACATGCCTACAGTGGAATTAGATGTCTTCCTCTTGAACCCAAAAGCACCTGAAAGGACTGCACCGGATAAGTATGCTATCAGCTTCTGCATTTGGGCAATAACAATTAAGTTAGTTTAACTTTAATTTACAAAAGCAAATCTTGTTAAGTGAAACAACAATAACCATTGTGTTTCTAATGGATCCTAAGCACATTTATCACCAGCATTGCTCAGTAGCTTATGCTCACATCTGGCATAGTGCCTGGCCATAGGGAAGCAGAAAGCTGGCAGGACCAGCATGAATGAAGGTATGTGCCAAACTAGAATTACCTTCAAAGCCAGAAACAGTATTTAGTGAGAACAAAGATATATAATAGTTTACTTTCAAAATGTATTTCATAGTTTATAATTTAGACACAGATTTAAAATATTCATTATTGTTTCAAGCTGTTGTAATTGAAATAATCCTGTCAAGCTTTCAAAACTGATTTTATAATAGCTTAAATAATTCGGTTGCTGTTTGTTAATGGATGAATTCATATTTACTCACTTTACATTCAATGACTTCTGAGGCTTATTAATAGAACAACAGGAGAACATTTTGCAGGTAATAAAATGTTCTGCAAAAGATAATTTATCACAATTTATGACATTATGAAATTAAAACTCCTTTGTATCACAGTAATCAAAATCTGGATCCCTGGTTCTGTCACTTGCCAATTTTGGCAACATTCCCTTTTGGCAGCAGTATATGGTATTGCCAATAGAACATCCTAGAATAACATTTATATCATATGCAGCGTAAAAGTTCCAAGAGGTGCTTGAAGAAGAGATTTATTGTAATGGACTTCCCTTGTAAATGAAAATACCAAATCTTCTTACATTCTGGTACTTCACATTGGTATTCACCAAGGAGAAAGACATGGATGATGCTGAGATTATGGAGGGGTATATTGATATTCTAGATCATCAGTATTAAAAAGGAGGTGTTGGGTGTCTTGAAAAGCCCCAGGGCCAGATGGGATCTGTCCCAGCATACTGAAGAAAGTGGTGGAAGCAGATATGACAGCAACATTTAAGAGGCATTTAGACAGATAGATGAACAGGGCAGGGAATAGAGGGAAATGGACCATATGCCGGAAGGTAGGATCAGTTTAGATTGGCATCATAGTCAGCGCAAACATGGTGGGCTGCAGGACCTGTTCCTGGGTTCTGTGTTCTATGTTGTATGCTCCCTTTAAAAACTCACTTGGCATACTGGTCTAGAAAACTTGAAGCCAGCATAATAGAGTGAAGAATCTGTGATTTTACCACCAGAGGACAGATTAGGAGATGATTACATGCTACACAGAGAGGGTTGATTGCTGAAGGACTCTTCTTTAGAGTGCAACATGTTGTCACTGTCTTCACCTCTGTGTCTAGCCAGGAGTCTTCCCCACCCCACCAGTCCTGACCCTCCCATCTTCATAATTCCTCTTCCACCTGTTCCCTTGGCTTCGGCACCAAAGGCTGATACATTCATTCATTCATTACCACCAACCTGATGTCAATTATACCAATTTGCTCACTCGTTTGATTAGCTCAGATCTATTTCCTTCCAGTCATTCAGTACAATTTTTCCTCAGGCCAACCCAAACATCATTTTCAAAACTCATGACAAGGAGCAGCTACTAAGTGCTCCGTATTTCCTTGGGTCTGTTTCTTTTTCTGAAAATTCATCATGGCTTGAATGGTTAAGTTACATTTTCTATCTGCTTTGATGCGACCTAACTGTCAGAATTTTTATCTTGGATTTCCAGCATCTATGGTGCATTTGTTTTTGGTTCTTTAAATGTTTACCATGGGGCACAACAAGGAACACGGATAGAGGAAGGAGTCTTGTTTTATGCAAGAACAAACTCGCCTTGTTTCAGTTCCAGGCCTTGAAACATGTAATGACTGCTACAAACAAGACTGGTATTGTTACAAGTGGAAAATTTTGCTTATTGTGTACTTCAGGGCTTAAACCTCAACTGGGAACAGCTGCATCTTTGGCTAAATATTAATAAGGGTTCCACATTTAACGCAGCACAATTTTGTGATAAACCATTAATCAGATAATTAGGTCCTGCAGACACTTGCAATAATGTATTATTTGACAGGAAGCCAAATTATGGATAATAACTAGATGTCCTAATTGAGTGCTTTCCACCTCACTACATTTCCCTAATGATGCATTTAAATAACAATATTTTTAAATAGGTGATTGGGAGCCTACTATTTTTCCCCCAGATGTTATTGCACAATCTTCATTGAGAAAAGGTGTGCCTATATTAGGACATAGAAGGAACAACAGTACAGCATGACCCATGGCATTTGTGCTGACCATGATGTCAATTGAAACTAATATGACCTGCATATGGTCTATGTCCCTCCATTCCCTGCCTGTTCATGTGCCTGTCTAAATGCCTGTTAAACATTTCTATTGTACCTGCTTCCACCACTTCCCCCGGCAGCACATTCCAGGTACCTACCACTCTGTAAAAAAGCTTGCCTAGTAAATTTCCTATAAACTCTCTCCCTCTCACCTTAAAGTTTTGCCCTCTGGTATTTGACATTTCCATCCTGGGAAAAAGACCCTGACTATCCAGCCTATCTATACCTCTCAGAATTTTATGTGGTTTTATCAGGTCACCCTTCAGCCTCCGTCGCTCTGGAGAAAACATTCCAAGTTTGTCCAACATCTCCTTATAGCTAATACTCTCTAATCCTGCTGAAGCTCTTCTGCACCCTCTCCAAAGTCTCCACATCTTCCCTGTAGTGTGGCAACCAAAACCAGACACAATACTTCAAATGAGGCCTAGCCAAAGTTTTATACAGCTGCAACATGACTTTCTGACTTTTATACTCAACACCCCAACTGATGAAGGCAAGCATGCCGTAGGCTTTCTTTACCACCCTATCTGTTTGTGTTGCCACTTTCAGAGAGCTATGGACTTGCACCTGAAGGTTCTGCCATTAACTGTACGCTTTCCCCTTACATTTGGACCTCTCAAAATGTAATAACTCACATTTGTCCCCTTTAAATGCATCTGCCATTTCTCTGCCCACATTTCTAACTAATCCTTTGCAACCTTCCTAACTATCCACAACCCTGCCAATTTTTGCATCATTTGCAGTCTTACTAATCGGCCCACCTGCACTTTCATCCAAATCATCTATGTATATCACAATGACAGAGGTCCCAGCACTGATCCTTGTGGTAGACCACTGGTAACAGACCTCCAGTCAGAATAACACCACTCCACCACTACATTCTGTCTTTTATAGCCAAGCCAATTTTGAATCCAATCCCACGTGCTTTAATCTTCTACATCAGCCTACCATGTGGGACCTCATCAAAAGCTTTACTAAAAGTCCATGTAGATAACATTCAGTACCCTGCCCTCATCAATCATCTTTGTCGCCTCCTCAAAAAACTCAATCAAGTTTGTAAGACATGACCTACCCTGCAAAAGCCATGCTGACTGTCCCTAATAATCTATACATTTCCAGATGTGAATAGATCTTCTCCAATAATTTGTCTACCACTGATGTAAGGTTCATCGGCCTATAATTTCCTCGTCTGTCTCTACAGACCTTCTTAAACAGAAGAACCACACTGGCCATTATCCAGTCCTCTGGGACCCTGCCTGTGGCTAAAGAGTGTACAAAGATCTCAGTCAAGGCCCCATCAATCTTCCCCCTTTACCTCTCTCTCCTTTCTCAATAACCTGGGATAGATCCCAACAGGTCCTGGCAACATCACCTTAATCCTCTTTAAGTGACCCAACATCCCCTTCTCCTTGATGTTAACATGCCCTAGAATATCAGCGTTACCCTCCCTGAACTCAGTATCCTCAATGTCCATCTCCTTGGTGAGCACTGATGTAAGTACTCATTTCGTGCCTTGCCCACTTCCTCTGACTTCAGGCATAAATTCCGTCCTTTGCCTTTGGGTGATCCCATCCTCTCCCTAGTAACCCTCTTGTTTTTAATGCCTTGGAGTTCTCTTTAATCTTGTCACCAAGAACATTACATGGCCCCTTATAGTCCTCCTGATTCACTGTTTAAGTTCTCTTCTACTTCCTTTATATTCGTCAAGGGATCAGTCCAACAT
>JARFYF010000084.1:102245766-102256985 GCA_030265395.1 Rhina ancylostomus | reverse complement strand
GGTTGTAATGTGGAAAATTAGATCATATTCAAAGCAGGATGCATTCTCAATGCTTGCACACTAACCTTTGACCATGATTCAGTGCACATGCTGGGTGATATTTCATTACTGGCTTCATGAACATATTAAGACTTCTGCTGCAGCAAGTATGAGGAGATTTACAGCATGAGGTTTTGCTAGCCTGAGGTAAATCTCTGCAGACTTTAGATTTGTTGTACAGTGATGGAATATTCGATTCCAACTAAAATTACCAATGGGATGTGCCATGTGTTAACGCTTTGCAGGTTCACTCCTCTGATTTCCCATGTGGTGAATTTCTGATTTCAACCATGCAGTTAGGTAAAGATCCAAAGCTGAAGCTAGGTCCAGAGGGATGGAAAATTAAACAACCGTCTTGGCTACCTTTACCAAACATCCTTGAGGCTGACATCAGAGATGTGGTAACAGAGATCTCAGAACTGTTCCCTGTCCACTCCCTTTGCATGAAGTAAAAAAAATGGAAGAGAAATTAACAATCAAAAATGGGATTACTGATGCAGCCCCTTACCCACACCAACACCCCACAAAAGATTAGTAAATCATCTCAATTTATTTGTTAATGTCAGAAACTTAAAATATTGTGAGGGAAGAGAGTTATATTGATTTAAGTATATTGGTCCATAGATAAATATGAATTATCTATTTTTGCCTGATTTAGAATTATAATTTGGTTCTAATGTTATATTTTACTGCAATTTTCACTGCAGTTTTAGCCTTATCAATACTAATGAAGAGGGCATAAGCAAATGCTTTCTGCAGGCAGGTGAAGTCAAGGTATCCCTTAAAAATGCACATAGCATGTTACTGTGCTCTCTTTTTAATGCCTGGAATTTAACAACTGTGTGAAACAGTCAGATGTATAGAGAAAGTGATACTTTGCATCACCATGTCTTTGAACCACGTTACTGTATCATGTCCTGGAGAAAATGTTTCAGTTATCAAAGGTGCAGACGTGACTCTGGTGTGAATGGTGTGAAGAGATTATTGTAGACAGAGTGAACCAGTGGTCGCTTTTCAGCAGTCAACTAAAAATTGGCACAATCCCCTGCTTTGAAGAAACAGCACCTTGGATGGCATTAACCCACTTCCTTCTTCTATTTTTCACATTTCAACTTAATCATGGAAGTTTATGTTGAATTGCCACACAACAAGTAACAAATACTAAGAAATGGCTTTCCATGTTTCATTATTGGAATTGCATTACCATCATTCAGTCCACATTCCAGATTCAATACCAACCACCCTGAGATAGCTGTTGGCTTTTTATTCCAATAGATAACAGAATTGAATAGAAAGCAATAAAGCAATGAAAAAGCATAAAATCAAATGGGGCATGTGTGTCAGAGTGAACGTCAGAAAATAATCACGTGGGTGAAATAAACCTTTAATTAGAAATGGCAGCTGGATTTGGATAATAACTATTTAGACATTTTACTGCTGTTCAGTGATAACAGCAAACAACTGGGGTAAAGCTTTGTATGCTTTTTTTCAAAGTTTAATTAAAATTTGATAAGCTCCCTTAAGAAAGCAAGACATCAAACAGTTTAGAAGCAGCCAGATTGATAATCAAACAAATTCCGTACAAATGGTGGTGAAGATGTGCTTGGCTGGCAGTGAGCTAATCCAGACCCTGTGTTTGGTATCATGTTTTTATAAATCCCAATTCTAATTTACAGTTTGTATAATATTTCAACCCAATTCCTTAAAGTACTCAAATTCCCAATTCTAATTACTTGGATATTTTTTTACATATCTAATATCTGTTCTGATGGAGGAATTTCAATTCTAATCCCAGTCACATAGCAAGACCTGCAGAGAATCATATGAAAAGCATACACAGGCATCCAGTTTGAAAATAGCAGATCTGAAGGAGACTACATGCCATTCAATATCATTTCATGAATGAAGCAAATCAGAACTGTTTGATCAAGTGTGACTAGGTGCTCAGGCTTCTTAAACATCGACTCTATCTGGCTTCTGCTGCTAAGCAACAAAGTGAGATCTGAGCAAATGATGGTGGCCACCTCAATCTAAGTGAAATGTCCACTGTCAAAGGAGAACAACAGTGCCTCATATCACCCTTGTTTGATAAATGATGCATGTTTAAAGCATTAAATTTAGATTCAGTGCTGTTTCAGATGGAGATTCCTTTCCAATCTCTCTCGAGTACAGCATTGTGGATTTTTCAGCAACTACACCGAAAGTCAAACAGCATACAGTTGCATTTACTGCAATGGCACATCCATGTCACCCAAGTCCCAGCAGTTTAAAATTGACCCTAGACTGCTACTTCAATTTCATAGCACTTCAGAAGCTACCTCACAACGTATCCTAGCTCCTTTAACAAGAAATATTCCAGCTTATCTTCTTAAACAAGATTCATTTAAAATATGATAAAGGTTTAAGATACAGTTGCAGGTGCTATGAAAGC
Source organism: Rhina ancylostomus (assembly GCA_030265395.1). NCBI lineage: Eukaryota > Metazoa > Chordata > Chondrichthyes > Rhinopristiformes > Rhinidae > Rhina > Rhina ancylostomus. The sequence continues at coordinate 102,254,515 of JARFYF010000084.1, read as the reverse complement.
AAAAGGGAAAGGAAATGATGGAGTTAATTAAAGCATTAATAGTGCTCCAACTCATCCAAGACCAGAGTATTTCTCCTAATGTGTGATGCCCAGCATTGAATGCAGTATCCTGGCAAGATCTGATTAATCAGCTGCATGATCATAAGATATAGGAGCAGAATCAGGCCATTCAGCCCAATGAGTCTGCTACAGCATTCAATCATAGCTGATATGTTTTTCAACCCCACACTCCTGCCTTCTACCTGTAACCCTTAACCCCTTTACCAGTCAAGAATCTATCAATCTCTGCCTTAAATACACCAAATCACTTGGGCTCCACAGCCCTCTGTGGCAATGAATTCCACAGATTCACCACCCTCTGGCTGAAGAAATTCCTCCTCATCTCAGTTTTAAAGAGACGTCCCTTTATTCTGCGGCTGTGCCTTCACATCCTAGACTCTCCTACTAATGGAAACATCCTTTCCATGCCCACTCTATCCAGGCCTTTCAGTATTATCAGTATCAGTATTATGAAGAAGTTGTGGTTGTCACACAACTTCTCCTTTGTAATCCAGGCTTGAAATAATTTGGCGTAGTTTGCACTAAATTTGGATTCCTCTGCTGATAATGAGGATGGCAGATATGGAATATTTAGATCTGTTGTCAAAACAACTGCTAATCTGAGGATTGAATTTTGGGAATTCTAGAATGCAGAACATTTACCCTGCCTCAGGCCCCTCCTGCAAAATGCTTAAGAAATGAAAGTGTTCCAACACTTTACAGGGAGCTCCCTGACCTTGGTTCTGCTTTTCCTTAGTTCTAGTTTATGAGTTAATTTTGTTCTCTGCACTCTGTAAGCAAATTCTGCAAACTATGTGATTTATATCATAGAATTCTACTAATGCCACTCGACAACTATTTAACAGAGCAGGTTTTTTAACATAATATAGTCAGGAAGGAGTTGCAATTCAGGCACGACAAGTAACATTTTTTTAAAAAGCTTCATCTGCACTTCAAAATTGTGCTGTTGCTCTTTACTGGCCTTTTGTGTATTCATTTTTTTATGTACAAAGCACAGCATGTCAGCTTAAGAAAAGACAGAGTCATCTAGATGTGTGTCACTTGGGTGGATGACTAGCAATTCAGGTCACACTGAAGAAATGTTAGTATTCTGAATGTTGTTAGGATGTTAGAGGAAATGACAGGATCACCTTTGAACGGCACTCCCTGTCTAATACATTTGACATCAAGTGCTCCCATTCCTAGCCAAGCCATCAAATAGGAGAACATTCTTCTGCAAATAATGAAGGCCAAATGAAAATCCTTGCCCAATAATTAGCTGTCTCTTCTGGTTTAGGGAATTGAGAATGAATTGACTACATTACTTGGCACACCAGGTGGATCTACTTTAACAACATCAATATTTATTTTCATGAGCATAAACTGACATGGAAGGAAAAGGAAATATAATTCTGTGGAATGATCTGAGTCCATTCCAAAGATTCAAATCAGGTTTATCAATACATGTGCAAGGATATCAAAATAACTTCTGACCTTCAGCAGAGTTGAACTACACAATAATCTGATCATGGATTACTTCTGATTATGTAGTATCTCAAGATTAAATCAATTATCTTTGGTGACTTTTCATAACTTCCAGACACAGACAAAATTATGTTCTGGAGTTCTCTACGCAGAATGTACGTTTTATTGGAGACCTGAAGGCAGAGAGAGGACAGGGCTTTACAAGTATATCAAGTGTCTCATGTTGTATGGTGCATCCACATTGTTTTAGAGGTGCCACATGCCATCTCTACCCTATGCCACAACAGGAAGGGATTCTGCTCCCTTAATGATTAGCTTACTTCAGCATTAGGCACAGCAAACCAAAGAGTGGCTACTAAATGACAAGGGCTAATTGCTGATCGTTCCAGTACACAAGGGCACAATGAAAGTCAAGCTATTACATGAAATCTGACAGAACAGACCACCACTGTACTGAAACAATGTCTGGGCTGTCAGGATCGCTCTGGAGGAGTTGGCAGTACTTGGCAGAGCGACGATCAAGATTCTTGATAGTCTGTCACAAGCTATGAAATGTTGCTGGGCATGAGTGGTCAGCCCTTGCAATCACCCTTTTGTCAGCTTAGTGTCATATCTGACTCCCAGAACTCAAACTTACGTCATCACTAAAACATAACATCACCTGGTTCTATTGTTAGCCCGCTGATTCTGCTGCTGAAACCCTCAATCCAGGCCTTTGCTAACTTCAGACACACTCCTATTCCAACACACTCTTGGTCGGTCTCCCTCATCCTACTCTTTGAAACTTGCATCATCCAAAATTCAGCAGCTTGTGTTGTACAGTAAGTTGCACCAACAAGTTTTCTCTTCTTCTTCCTCAGTCTCTCAGGATCAAGGATGACTTGCTTCCACTCTGGTTTTGTGGATTCTGGGGTGTGCTCCAGCCAATTAAACAGGGTTTCTGTGTCCTTTGAACAGTCATGGACCAGAAATTCAAAGGACACAGTGGGGAGGTTGCATTTCTTCAAGGAGGCATTGAGCTCATCCTTGAATCTTTTCCCCTGGCTGTCTGATGATTTCCTTCTGCGACACACCTTGGTTTCAGGAGTCTGCAAATGATGTATCTTATTCAACATAGCCACCTGGATGTACCTAGGGCCTCATTGTCTGGGATTTTGGCCTGGGAAAGGACACTGATGTTGGTTTGGTTATTTATGCAGTGAATTTGGAGAATTTTGCAGAGACAATGAGCACTGCTGTGCTTGCAGACCTCTACTGGCACCAGGCTAAGAGATGCCTTGATTTCAAAATCCATGTGACGAGGCAATCAATGGAGTGGTTATTTCTGCCTGGTACTACAATTTTGAAAGTGAGTAGGCAGCTTAAAGTTGGCACTCATTCACTGTCACACATTAAATGTGCAGTGCCATCCTTGTGCGTATTTTCAGAAGCTGTTGAATTTAGGCTCAATAAGTCTCCACACATTTTTTCCCACCAAAGACCAGCCGATCAGAGAATTTTCTTGGAGCAACAAACAATCTGCTGGAGGAACACAGCAGGCTGAGCAGCACCTATAGGAGTAAAGAAACCATTGACGTTTACAGTTGAAACCCTGCATCAGGAGGTCCTCCAATAGATTGCTTGTTGCTCTAGATTCCAGCATCTGCAGTCTCTTGTGTCTGCAGAGAATTTCCCTTCTATCCTTTTTTCCCCTCCCCTCTTTCCCAGCCATTGCAATTGCTTTAAATCTGTTGCATCATCAGGGAGATCTCCTTATTGATATCTTATTGAAGTCAGAGTCAGTGCCTCCATCTCCGTTGCTGGAGACAATCAGGGTATAAAGGAAAACAGCTATGAAATATAGTTGTCAGTTCATGGTGACGCAACAGTCTTTTAGATACCATAACTGCAATTAGATCTGATGATCAGAGATAGAAATGCAGAGCCCGGTGCAATGGTGACAACTGGAATCTGCCTGCTTATGATTCTGTTAATAAAATATTGTGGTAATGGTGCTGGGAGAAGAGAATAACTGGGAAAAGTATCATGGTATCCTGTAAATAACTATGCCCTCAGAATCCTCTGAGGGAAAGAGAAAGATGCATTTGACTACAGCACTGCACTGCAGGTGACAGACATATAGAGGCTGCTGAAATGGAAGGTTTCTCCTCCAAGACCAGGAGGTGTTACAGGTACTCTTTTAATTTGTTCTTTCCTAACATCCATGCCCCCAGTAATTACTTTCAGGTGAAACAGGGATTTACTTGTCACTTTGGTATCCTGTGTTTACTGCTCAGAATGTGCTCTCCTCACAACAAGGAAGCCCATAGAATATTATGCTAGTGGTCTTTGGCACTTATACTGGCTGGAGGTCCGTGACTAGTGGTGTTCCGCAGGGATCCATACTGAGACCTCTGCTGTTTGTGATATACATAAATGACCTGATTGAAAACGTGGATGAGTAGGTAAGTTTGCAGATGATACAAAGATTGGTGGCGTCGTGGATAGTGTAGAAGGTTGCCAGAGGATACAGTGGGAATTAGATCAGTTACAGATATGGGCAGAGAAATGGCAGATGAAGCTTAATCTGGGCAAGTGTGAGGTGTTGCACTTTGGGAAGTCAGGTTAAAGGAGAAAGTAGACAGTTAATGGTTGGTCCCTTAAAAACATTGGGGTTCAGTGGGATCTTGGTGTCCAGGTCCATAGTTCACAGAAAGTGGCTACACAAGTGGAAAAGAAGGCGTATGGTATGTTTGCCTTCATTGGTAGGGGTGTTGAGTCTAAGAGTAAGGAAGTCATGCTGCAGCCATATAAAACTTTAGTCAGACCACACTTGGAGTATTGTGTGCAGTTCTGGTTGCCTCATTATAGGAAGGATGTGGAGACTGTGGAAATGATGCAGAAGAGATTTACCAGGATGCTGCCTGGATTAGAGGGTATGAGCTATAAGGTTGGACAAATGGGTTGTTCTCCCTAGAGTGTCGGAAGCTGAGGGGAGACCTGATAGAGGTTTTAAAGTTATGAGAGGCAAAAAAGGGTAGATAGTCATAATCCTTTCTCCAGAGTAGAAATGTCAAACACCAGAGGATATGCTTTTAAGGTTAGAGGCAATGTGATGGGCAAGCTTTTTCACACTGTGAGTGGTAAGTGCCTGGAATAGGTTACCAGGGGTAATAGTGGAAACAGGCAGTTTGGAGGATTTTAAGAGGCTTTTAGATAGACTCATGAATATGAAGGGAATGGAAGGATATGTACGATACACAGGAAGAGGACATTTAGTATAAATTGGCATCAAGATTGGCACAACATCATGGGCTGAATGGCCTGTCCAGTGCTGTACTGTTGTATGTTCCATCTGCATGTCAAGGAAGTGGAAGAAGTTACTTTGTTTAAGTGCAGCCCCGAAGGCACTGAAGAACGCTATTTCCTTTACTACCAAGCAGCCCGTGGTATTGTTTCCCTGTTCCCCCAACCCTCGAATAACCCTGGCCTATCATACAGTGAAGCAATATGTGCATCGTGCACCACATAATAAGTAGATGGCAGTAACTCGTGAAAGCTTCCTCACTATTGCAAGGTGAAGTGTTGCCCATTTTCACTGAGAAAATCAAGGGGAATTGTTCTGGTAATCTCTTGATTTCTTGGCCAGAATACCAAGAACATTTTGCTTTTCTTCAGATAACATTGTTGCAACCTTTATATCCATCTGAGAGCACAGTTTGAATTTTGATTTAACATTTCACAAAAATGGCAATTGCCCCAACAATACAGTTTTGTGGTGCCAGTCTAAGCCTGTAGAATGGGACCTGATCAGATAATTTTCAGAGGTGGAAACATCATTGATCCAAAACTGACACTTAAAAAGCCCTTGGACCTCTGTGCCATATATTGACTGGTCTATTGTTATCTTCTTTGCACTTTTGTTCATGATTTGTCATGGGAAGGGCCACAAAGCTTCCTCAGGAAAAAAAAATGCTCATAATGTTCTGCAAATATTTGGAAGTTTTCAATTCAAATAACAATGGAAAATAAACAAAGGATAAAAATGTAATTACTAGGCAGCAAACATACTGAATGTTCACAAAGCATTGCCATTAGACTTACTGCAGTTAATTTAAACAGCAAATATGCAGTTTCTTTGCCAAAGGCATAATTATGAATGTATTTGTACTTGCTCTGTTTAATATTTATGCTGCCACATGATTCAATGTCTAAAAATTACTTTAATGATGAAAGTATTAAGTAATTGAGAGCAAATGAGGAATCTGTTCTGTCATAAGCCTAAAGACTAAGGCTTGCAATAACTTGGTAACAATTGCAATCTTCACATGTGCCTCAGTCAGACTGATTTTCTCACAACCCAGGTATGTTTAGACACTAACACAGCCACGGTGCAGCCAAGATACGTGTATTCCATGCTTTACTCTTCCTATACAGAAGTAGCTCCAGCTAGGTCTTGGGACAGCAGCTAATGAAAACTGAAACAACTTTGGAATTTCAAGATAAACTGAGGTACAGACTAGACCAAAGCCAAAGGGGTCATGGACTGGAATGGTTAGAAAACTTCCAAAAGAAAAGTTGAGATTTTGTACCAGAGGAAGATACATATAAACTTTACTCAACCACCGTAATGTGTGATCTTTAAAAGCAAAGCATCAGCCCTTGTTATTGGGTATTATATGCGAGCATATTAATCTCCAATAATTTTTACAAGCATTTGATTCCAACATTTAGAATTCTTGTTTCTGATACATAATTCATCTGCCTCTGTACATCCATACAAAAAAAAATTGAGATAAAGGTAATTTTAACAGGCTTAGATTACTCATGGAAACAGAACCAAATTTACATCACGTTTAACCATTTCTTAAATGATTACAAATAATTGCTCTTCATCACCCTTGCTGAAAATCTGTTCCAGATCTACATCACATCTAATCATCTCCCAAATGATTGCAATTTTTTTTCTCTTCCATTAATCTTGCTGGAAATCTGTTCCTGGTGGAAAAAAAATCACTATTTACATCAAGGTTTCCTGATATTATCCTAAAATTTGCATTTTATCAGATGAATGTGCTGCCTTGAGTCATGTTGAACATTTACATCTATGAGTTCACTTGTTTTCAGGTCTAGTTTTAATCCTATCCTTGGTAAGTGTAGTGAGGTTAAATGATTACACTTTAGTATAAACAGAAAATGCTGGTCAGGCAGCATCTGTCAGAAACAGGGTCTTGCAAAAAATTGATGTCTTTGTGTTTATTTTTTGGGGTTATTCATGTGTCTGACCAGCTGGTAAGGCAGGTAGGAAGTGCACCTATATTATAAATTTTGTTGGCTACCATATTGGTGTAGGTAAAAATATAGGTGTCTAAGACTTATGCCCATGACAAGCTTGTAGGTATTATAAGAACATAAGAAAGAGGAGCAGGAGTAGACATTCTTATGTGGTCTACACCTTATTCTCAAACTATGCCCCCGGTTCTAGATCCCTTCCACAGGGAACACCTCCACCTTGCATCGAGCTCGTCAAGCCCTTCAAGTCTGATGGTGGGAGATTACCAGGTTGGTAGGAGTTTTGAAAATTAAATAATTTTTGTTGCTTCCAATTTCAATTGTCATCTGTACACACTATTCATTGCCAATGGAGTAAAAATGAAGTTATTTTGTATCATAATGTAACAGTTCTATCTCTGAGGCAATGGATAAACAACCAGTTATAAATCAGTTATTTTATAATTTTAACCAGAGCACAATGCACCTTTGACTTGAAGTGATTTCTGGAATGTTTATACTTTCATTGGAACCAACACTGAAACTGAATCTATTAGCATGGTAATTGCCCTGGACTCTCTCAAATAGTATCTTTGCTAGTTCTATGAAATGTGATATATAACAGGTATTGTACATTACTTCTGTAAATGAAAAAGTGTTATATTAACAATAATTGCTGTAAGGGTTGGTCAATTTGAGTTTTTCTAAGGTACTGGTATATTTCCCATTGATGTTTTGTAATTTCTTTCACCTTATGCCAGTCCATATTTCATTAAATTCCATTAGATTTCAAAGACACTGCAAAAATTACACTGCAAAAATGTGCCTTAGTTACTAAAAAGTTTTACAGTGTAATTTATACTTTAATACAAAAAAAAGAACAATCGAGGCTTTATGTATAAAACCAGGCAAAATGGCACAATTAAAAGTGAAGCTATCAGTAAATAATAAGGTGCATTATAGTGTACAGATGAAAATTTAACAATATTTTAATGGAAAGACTGCATTTTGAAAATGACATTACTCATATCATAAACTGCTTCCCTAAAGAATACTGGGGAATTCTAAAAAGTGAGTTAAATTAAATGAAATATACATTTGATCACATCTGCTGTTGGTTACACAATGATAATATGCTTTTTTGTATTGTGAACAGCTCAGAAATGACTAAATTGATATTCACAAAGCTTATGTTAAAAATTCTTAAATCCATTTGTAATACTTTTGATTTGTTTAGGACTGAGGAAACTAATCAGACTTTGAAAATTATACCAAGATTTAGTAAACACACTGCTGTGAAGTTTATAATTCGGCAGAAACCAGAAAGGTCCCAGAATTCAATTCCTATTACGTACTGAGTAAGGTGAACTTGGAAGGAAAAAGTATTTCATCTAAGATATTTAGCCTCATTGCTGTGCAATTACCCTGCTGGAAAATAGACAAAAATGTTGATCAAATGCAGAACAAAGTTCAACAATGAACCTTCCCTCACAACAGAATATTCTGTTGACACCCAACATAAATTCAGATGCAACAAATACCCAGTGGTAAACCAGCTGAGCATGGCCAGAATCTCGTCGTAAACCAGCACCATATCCGTTGAGAATGTAAAAGTGCAGAACAGTTGGAATTATTAATACCTAATTTTATTATTTCCACAAGCACTTTATATTACAGGAATTAAGAGGGCAGGTGAAAGCCTGTGTGCTCATGAGTGTGTATCTGATGTGTTTAAACAGCTAGAATATTTATAGGCATCTATTTGTTTTTTGAATTAAAAGACTAGAGGACATGCACAGCTGTTAGTATAATATTGTTTTTCATCTGGGTTGCTACATCCTGGCATAGGTGTTGGAATGTGTGTACTGGGAACTTGAGACTGACTCAGAGACAGGCAGGATCACCGGGAGGCCAGTAAGTGAGAACTAGAGGCACTTCCACTTTACAGTAAGATGGTTCACATCCCAAATGGCTC
>JARFYF010000084.1:102159990-102172447 GCA_030265395.1 Rhina ancylostomus | reverse complement strand
AGAGTTTATTGGATAGGAATATAGAGGAATGTGGGATAGAGGGATATGCGGGAAGAAAGCGTTAGATAGTGTGTGGTGTGGTTTGATGGGCGGCACAACATGGTGGGTCAGTATTGTGCTGTATTGTTCTATGGTTCTACTTTAATTTTGTGATTGGAAATATTTTTCCATCGCCACTGTGACGATTGTTGCATTTTGTACGTAACTGGGAGAACTGTGACGGATCATTGTGTGTTTGTCGGATAAAATAACAGCTATTTGTGCATTTGCACTGCCCCTGTAAGTTCAGTTTTTATATCCACTCTCTGAAACACGTTCATCGACAGTTTTGATAAATATGATACTGGACAAGGATGGAGATCATGCTGGTATCGGCTGTAACTTAAAAAAGTAGACGCTGATATGTGGTTCTTGACAGGATAGATGTGGTCCAAGTGTATTCTCATGTGGGAAAATCTGGTATCAGCAGACACGGGTTTGTAGTGAAGCACATTTTTTTGTGGTGAAGAGCGTGTGGAAGTAATTTGGACGATAGTCGCACTTTTTCTTCACACAAAATGTTAACGCCATTCCACATGTGGGTCCATAATGAAGTAGAAACTCTTTGTGGAGATAACTGTGAAAAACGTTGACACAATGGGCATAGAATGGAACGTTGAAAACAAGAATGAGTTCATGATCAGGTCCGACCGACCAGTCTCCGGTTGTCATGAAATCATGAATGAAATGCAGGAATAGCCCAGTCGGACCCTCTGGTCTGCTCCGTCCTTGAACAAGAACAAGGGTGGACCCTTCCTTTTTAACCATAACCTTTGTTTCAATCTTCCCATTCAGTCTGTAAATGAAGCAGACTTACTTCAGTTGATCACTTACTTTCTCTTTGCAAACTTGTGGAATCTTTTGCTATTGGTAATTGTATTTTGGATTAATTTTCCCTCTCGTTTTATTTTCCCTTTCCCTAACACTGCCGAGGTCCTTTGCTGAATTACGAAATGTCTCCAGTCGTCAGGGCTACTGTTTAGAAGAAACAAAATGAGACATTAAAATATGTTGGTAGTCAGAGATAGCTGTTCATTCCTGCATATGAGTCTGTGAACGTTAACAGCAATTTGGGATACAAACAGTCTAACGGCCATTAATTCAAGAAGGTTTGAGAGAAACGTTGGAGACACCTTATCCTCTTTTGACAGCCAGTGTCGCATTATCTTTTACTTTTGTCGGAAAGTGGTATGTTTTACTTGTGTATTTTCCAGTAATTCTTCGTATTGATTCATCAGTTAATTTCATTCACACCCAGAATTCGATTGCTAACTCACATCTGATGCTAGATATGTGTGTTTATTCAGATTTTAGATCCTGGTTTCAGGCTGGGTTGAATTATTTTCATTCCTTGTTTCTAAAATTCTCTCATAGTATACTCACTTTCTGGCGTGTGTCTAACAGCATTACAACTCACGCACTTCTTATGCACAATCTGGATCTAAAATCATATAGCGACTCGCTATTCTCCTGATATATTGATCAAAGAAACCTTCCTAATTTTTTTCTCCCTACTGTTACTGCAAACTTGGTTTGCTCCGTTGCGACATCAACAAACGTCCCTTCCGATTGCTGCAGTACTGTTGGACCGCAGTCTTCCAATTTCCACATGTATCCTACATGAGCTCTTCAGTGTGAGGCCGAATATAACGCTCACAATGCTACTTCCCCTGGCTGTCTCTTACGTCCACCCGAACTGACTTAACTCTTTTAATTCATTTGCATATTGAGTTGACGTATTTCCTCTCTTTCCAATCCTGCTGTCGATGCTCTTTCGATGAAAATAAAAGTTCCTCTGTCTTGTAGTTTGTACCGGATCTCCTCATATTACATCAGTGGAAGTTCTTTTTTTTTTGCATCGTTTAGGTAACGTCGAGAGCTGGATCTGCCCCTCATATTGGAAGGACCTGCAACCCTGTGAAGATGTTGTTACACCGGTCAGAGGACAGTAAAGTTTTCATGTTCGTGGCTGCAATGATCAGCACCTTTCCTGCGTGACCAGACTGCAGGATATTTCCACTGCATCCTTTGCACTTACTGGAGAGATTGGCTATGACTGTCACGTGTATCATTGAAGATCTTTCGGACCACTGTATTCATGTCATTCGTGTAAGAATGTGACACCCGAATCTAGCTTTCCGCATTCAATCCGCAGATCGACAGGTCACGATTCTTCCTGTACCCATTGAAGTAATTTGTAAATGTGTTGAGGAGGCCTGTCACAATCACTTCTTAGGCAATAGATTTTAATCGCTGCAGCCCTCCAGTTTTACACTGTTAATTCTATGTCCATTGTCGTGTGACTCCACTGCTCACGGAAAATCGCTATTCCGTTTTACTGTCTCTGTGTCCCTGTTAAGTTTGTGCTGCACAATTCAGGACGCCTGTCCCTTCCCCTTCCCATTCCACTTTTCCCAGGGACACCAGCGAACAGAAAGCAAGCCAACACATTCTTCTCCAGGAAAATGGAGCCCCGCTTCAACTGCCAAACTAAATTTCCTTTCTTAATTTGAGAATCTTAATGTGCGACGCCTATTGATGCAAATGATACAGATTTGAAGGGCACTGTTCCTGTTTTAAAACTACTGATTATTACTAATGGAGAACAACTATTTACAAAAATATAGACAACTACAAAGAATTGTCCCATTTAAACAGCTCAAACCCTGAGTTGAAGAAACGGAATGTGCAACCTTTCCTTGGAAAAAGCGAACAAACAAAATTAAAAATCATTGTATTTTTAATCGTTTCCTCGAGGAGGTAATTTCATTGCCCGGTGACACAATGCTTAAAAATAGTTTATCCAAAGTCTTTGTTCAGTGGGTTGTGACTGGTGGGAATCAGGAGCTGCTCACAAAGATTGGCTGAATACATTCCCTCTCCTCTATAAGAGCTTTCAAACCGATCAGCAGTGCATATTGGCAGTTAGAACATTCTGAACAACTGATCGCTGCTTCACACGAAAATGGGATACCCGGCAATTTTCTACATAGCGAGCATTTTCTATCCCATATTAGCAGCGATTGGTATCCACGGTAAGGTCATGAAGCTGACTGTCATGTGTGCTTTACCTTCTTCTTGCTGTACCTGCTTCACTGGAGTATAGACGCCTTAAACTCCATTACAGATGCTACATCGCCTGCTGAGTGTGTTCAGGTTGTTCAAGTTTCAATGTTCTATTTTTCAGGTATTGTTCATCTTTTCCTTTTGTCTGGATCTTTGTCAATGTCATCAATTGAGTTAGTGTTAATATTGACATTGTTCTAGCATTTTACCTTGCTTCACTTTACGAGACATTCGCGACCTCTATTGTTCTTGGTCTTGAATCTGCATCAACACAGAAACTTGTAATGTTACAACAGACAAAACCATTTTTCCGTCGCCACAGATTTGTTTTCAAAGAGCTTCACTGTTTATTTACGACATGGAGGTAATTTTGCTTCACCATCAAACAGCAAACGAGAACTCATTTCTCGTGCCTCTATGTCCAAATTTATTTTCAATTACAGCAGTAAACGTCCGTTTTTTTACCTTTCTGACATTCTTCAGCCACTTTTAACTGTTATTTCATGGCTCTTCTCCCTAAATATGCTATGCCTGAAAAAACAATCTTTCTGAATCAATCGTATACCACCAGCAATTCTTACTTCAGCGTTATCAGACCCTATCAGTGTCACAATGTTGATCAAATAGAAAGCTCGCAGAGAACCCAAATTCGGCACACCGATACAATACTGGAGTCATAATACTTCCTCAGGACAAAACACAGGCAGCATCTGGAAGGAATCTTGCCTCGGAGATCTGAAGAGGAATCCCAACACAACTGGATCTGCAGAAAGGAATACAGAACGTAAGACCGCTCTAGAGTAGACCACTCGACGCAACTAGGAGCCAAAGTATACCCAACGGTAGACCAATACTCTGATAACTATTGCTAGAGAAACACAGGCTCTTATGCAAGGCCCCTGATGGGGCTCAGGTGAGTGTCGTTGTGTAATCAGTCCAGCATGGAATCCATGTGCTGGACAACAAGGCACGAAAGGAGCCAAACTGAGGGCCAGAAACTCAGAACCATGACAGGATTTTGTCACAAAGCTTTCTTTGCCAACTTATTATTCTGTAGAATTGTGTAGTAATGCTTGGCATTTTACATATTTTGGTTAAACAGAAAAACATGTTCTGAAAGATAGTCCATGCAGTTTTGCTTAGAGAACATGAAACATTACACTGTTGCTGTGTTTGGAGAACTTAAGAGGCACAGAAGAGGTGATAGAGCACCAAATAGTTAAAGAATAAAAGCACCATAAGTAGAAGGGACAAATGCAATATTTTCCCTCATTTCAATGGAGCGAGGTTAGCACAGAGGAAGGTATTTAAAGAAACACAGCTAACACACAGAAAATGGATAAAGAATCATAGAATCATGATGGCACAGAAGAATGTAATTGGAGACAGAATCCACGCCAGATCTCTTGTAGACAAATCCAGTCACTCTTATTCCCCCACTCTTTTCCCTGTAGCCCTGTGAATTATTTTCCTTCACCTATCTATCTTATTTCTTTTTGAGTGCCCCAATTGATTTTCTATGACACTTACATACACTGAGTTCCACATCAAAACCACTCATTACAAAAAGTTTTCTCCTGACATCCCCAACCCAACTGTGTTTTCTTTTCTTTCATTTTAAATCTATCTGCCCTGTCATTGAACTATTCCGTAATAGGAACAGCTTCTCCTTATTTACCCCATTTTACTCCCATCCAAACCTGACATGATCTTGTATACCTCTTTCATGCCAATCTTCATGGCTCCAAGTACAGTAACACCAGCTTGTCCAGTCTAATCTTGCTGCTGAAATCCCTCATTTCTAGAACCATTCTATTAAATCTTTTACATCAATTTCTGGAACCTTCACAAATGTTCATCATCTTTCCCTACATTCATTGTACCATCAATTCAATGCGTTCTCTTAAAATGCATCAATGCCACTCATGATTCCCCCTCAAACAATACACCTTTGAAGCGTTTGAGGTGCGGCTACACAGGGCCCAGCCCCTCAGTGTCCAGTGGAGGCAGGACCCTAGACTGTCGTCCTTCCCCACAAAACCCACACAGAGGCTGCACGAGCTTCAGTGCATCCCTCAGCATGTAGTCCTGAACCCTGGAATGTGCCAGTTGGCAGCATTTGCTTGCATACATCTCCTTTCGCTGGAAGACCAGCAAACTTCAGGCAGACCAAAGTGCATCTTTCACTAAGATGATAATTTTCCAGCAGCAGTCTCTCTCAGCATGCATCCCTGGATCACAGAGTCCTCTATTATATCAATGCTCGGAGCAAACTTCGACAAGGACCATTGCATCCTTTTCCAGATTTTCTTGGCAAGTGCACTGTCCAGAAGGTGGTGGACAATCATTTCATCTTCATCACAGATATCTTGAGGGTAGTATGTGGCTGGAATGAGACTACAGCTGTCCAGGAGGTCCCTCTCACTGCCAGCCAGTTTTGGTGCTTGCTTATGAGTTCTGATGATGAGACGTTCTGCCAAATGACTGCCATCCCACAAACCTCATCCTTTGCTGCTTTTGTTTTCCGAACACCTTGTATCCAAGAACATTCAGTGCCCTGTTCTGTGCTTTTTTGAACCATATTTTAGTTATTGTGACTACATTATATTCTCGCAGTTAATTTATGTCCAGAGCTAACCAACATTATTCATCATACTTAGTAAACATACACATATTATTCCATATCTGGCTTTTCTTTGCTAAAGTTCCTCAGTCTGAGATTGCAGTAAAATATTATGGTCTACAAATTCTATTGTATTGCACATTATTTATGCACACAATTCAATTTAATGTTCATTAACAGCTTTTGTTAAGGGAAACTGGAGACTTATGGACTGGATTATGAGGTCAGTAATTTTCCTTCCAGGTCCTCGGTCCATGGTCTGTTCATGTAGTGAGTGCCAGTAAGTCTTTCTTCATTAAATGGAACCTAGTCCCAGATTATTGAGTCTGGTGTTGGGAATACATTTTGTGTAAATTCTTCTTTAAGTTACATAGTTCTCATGATGGATCTCCCTCACAACTGCCATCCCCCGATAGACCTGGTTACTTCCCCAATGTTGCCAACCTGTGGTAAGCCTAAAACTTGGTCCTCTTCCCACTCCACCTGATTAGCAGTACAGCCCCTCCCATGGACTTCATATACCCTTGGAAAATGCATTCATCTGCCTGCCACACATTATTCCACCAAATACCATAAAATGTTATTAACAGAACTTTTTTCTGTGAAGATAACTGGAACAAGAAATTCATTGGCTCCTGAGACGGCAACATTGTTGGGCCTTCTCAGGAGCTAATGAATTTCTAGGTCCAGTTGTCTTCATAGACAAATAATATTTAGTGCTATTTTTTCAGGGGTGGGTGTAAGGGGGTTAAAAAGTTGAAGGGAAAGCACAATGCAAGGGTGACACCTGCCCCTACTGTGGGAATGCCTAATGTGAGTTTGCAGTGATGATTTATCAGAGGAGGGTACCATGCATGAGCAATATCAGTAAGGGACACTGATGTCAGATATGAGAGAGAGAGAGACAGAGACAGAGACAGAAACAGAGATAATTATTCAGAAGAAATTGCAGTTGAAATGGAGGAGTTTGCAGGTGAAATTCCTTGAAAGATGAAAAGATCCATATGTAGATTAAGGACGCTTTTTATAGCCTTTTTCATTCATAGTAATCCACTAGAGTTCAGCATTGATCACTCACTCTGAATCATTTTCTTTTCAAATCCTTGGTGCCATTACACTAGCATAGTGTGGGTCTGGTATTTACAAACACAAGTGCAACTAAGAGATCAAAGCAGTGGTTTGTTTTGTTGCTAAAGGTTGCATGGTGTTTTTTTAAACTAACAGTAAATCCCATGGTCAAAAAGACTACATGCTTTGATTTACAGTGTTTCAAAAAACTCTGAAATAATCTGATACCATATCTTGTCTAGTTTTCTGTTTGATCTTTGATTTTTCAAAAGATCAGTGGGAGAGTTTGAAAGCACTATATTTTCACACTGAACTGATAGGAAAACAATGAGGAAAGGTCCATTTTACTTGCAACAGGAGGAATTTCACATGTACTCTTGTTTACAGTGAGAGGAAAATGTTTAAACACGTGCTAGAGCAAGGGATAATATATTAAGTGACCACCACTATTTAAAGGCTCCTGTACCTCTGAGTGGGAAAATGCATTTATTCTGCAAGAACTTTTTTCAGAAGTTAATCTGGGTTGTGATTGTCTGCACAAGAGGACAACATGGAAGCAGACAGGCTCCAAGGTGGTCAGGTGGAGAAGAGGAGAGACAAGTGTAGGAAGGCAGAGACCTCCAGAAAACCCTCAGCAGAACATGAGAGCAGATACTGCAGTGGTCAATGCCAGTAATCAAGCCAGAAGACCACAATGCTGTATTGCAAAACATGCATTGATCTCAAGCCCTCTCAAGGCCACTAAATGGAAATTTAAATGTGTTACCCCATAAATAGTCTCATACCATTTCCATTTTGCATACCTATCAGCTTTCTACTGTAACAAAAACAGAAATCCTGGAAAAACTCAAACAGTTAAGCAGCACCTATGGAAGAAGAAATCAGTTAACATTTTGGGTCAGGGACTCTTCCTCAGAACTTCTACTGTAAGCTGCCTCATCAAAATCCTCACCTGAGTTCTCTGGAGCAAAACCTGTGTAGATCTCTCCTACCACTCACCTGTCATCAATTTCTATGAATCAAGTCTCACATAATATTCATAGGTTCACCACAGCCTCACACTCTTGCCCATGCTGCAAGCTGTCTCCCTCAACATCATACTTCGCCAGCTTTTCAATCACAACAGCCAGATCATCTAAAATCGTTACTTAAGACTCTCCAGTAAACCTTCCTTCTCACGCGCAGAACACGTTCAACATAATAGGAGGAAACAGGAAACTCATTGTTGGAGGACAGGTGATGTATGGTGCCAAGCCTCACTGGACTGGTTGCTGCAGCAACACAGAAAAAAGTGTTTAGAACATAATGACATCCTCATATCTAGTCCTCCTTCTCCTAACCTACTTGCCTTTTATCCCACAATCTTATCTGATTTATTCACTGCAGATGGTGTACACACACCTCTCTTATTTTCCCTTTACTCCTCTACAATTCTATGATGGTACTTTTTTTCCTTTCAGATAGCCAGGAGTTGTGATCCAGTCAGGAAGGTAAGGAAGCGAAGATAAAGAAACATACAATTTAATATTCCCAACAACAGCTCAGATTTTCACCTCAGAGGAAGGATCTGCATGTGATGAGCTGCCAGCTATGAGTGCTTTGGATTCAGAACATGGCAGGTACGGCATTAATTTGAGCCCCCTGCAAGGTAACATCTACACATGTTCTGCTGCAGAGAATTTTGTGAGAAATTTGATGGGGCATCTGAGAGTAGAAGGCTGATAGGTAGGCGCGATGGAAGTGTCATACTTTGACTGACCTCCCAGAAAACCTACACACAACATCAAGGGGCATGAATGAGTCCAGCACCAACCTTGCAGAACTTGGAGCAAATCTTTCCTGTGTGGAATTGGCATCCAAACTCATCAGCCTATTTGCAAACACAACCACTTGTTCATACAATCATAGAAGCTTTACAATACAGAAGAAGACCATTCCGCACGTTACATCTGTGCTGCTGTTCTGAGAAAAAAAATGCATTATTTCAGTTTCTCTGTCTTTTTCTCCACAGATGGCCCCAGGCCTGCTGAGCATCTCTAGAATTTTCTGTTTTTATTTCAGATTTCCAGTGTCTAAAATATTTGCTGCTGTAATTAATTCCCTGTGTAGATGAATGCTGTGGGTGAAATAATTGTTTAATTATGGACAATAATCAATAAAGAACAAACACAACATTTCATTGGCTAACAGCAACACATAAAATGCTAAAAGAACTCAGCAGGTCAGGAAGCAAATATGGAGGGAAACAGAGAGTCGACATTTTGAGTCAAGATGCTTCTGGACTGAAAGAAAGAGGAGATACAGCTAGAATAAACAGGTGGAGGGAAGGGATTGAGCAAGAGCTGGCAGATAGATGGATCCAGGTGAAGGGGGTGTCAGGTAGATGGGAGAGGGGGAGAGTGCACCCAGGAAGGACACATGGCTATGGTAGGAAGTCTGGCTGAGCACATGGTTGAAGAGCAGGAGAGGAGCAGAGATCACAGAGGGGGAGCAGTGAGAGAGGGTCTCACAGATCTCCTGAAGAGGAGGAAAACTTCATCAAGGTTGGCATGTCTTGTAGAGACTTTGCAGTGGAACACCAAAATGGAGACTCAAGAGACTGCAGATGCTGGAATCTGGAGTAACACACAAAACAATGGAGGAACTCAGCAGGTTGGGCAGCATCTATGGAAGGAAATGGACAGTCAACGTTTTGGGTCAAGACCCTTCACCTAGACTTTCATTGGCTAACCTTGGAGGAAAGGGAGCAGACAAAATGATGGGATGTCCTAGTGGTCATGGCCACTTTATCTTCTATAGAGATTAGAGGAATTGTGAAACCAAGCATTGTAAACTTGCTTTGAGTAAATTATCCCTCGCAGTGGATCACTCACAGATACCCGAACTTCTCTATGGGCAAAGATTCCCACCATCCTCCCCAATCACAAGCTCAACGCTTGCCACCCAACAGCCTGACTGCAATTGCAATGTCCTCTGGTAGAGTGCGTGAAGGATAGGCCTTTCAGAGCATTGTTAAGGTCTATTTTTATGGTATATTCTGCCTTAAAAGCTGATCCACAACACCAGCATTGGTTGGTCTGTTGTGCACTGGCAATTTAGTGTGCCTCTGCAGGCTTCATGTCTTTCCAGCCCCATAGAGCTGACATGGAGTCTCTGGCAATTTATTAAAATTGCAGGTCCCCAGAAATTCCCCTGGAGTCCAGTCCTCATCAATGTTAATGCTGCATTGCAGGCTCCTGCCTGAAACACCAACATCATTTTAAAAGTTGAAAAAAGGAATGACATGACAGGTTAGGTGTACAAGATATTGGAAAAGGTTTAAGTGAATGCTGTCATAGAAGCCCTGATGGAATACCAAGGTTTATGTTGTGCTACAAGAAATAAAACATAAACTTCAAAGTATAAAGTTGAATTGATATAAAACCTTGGAATGAATATAAATCAAGTGTCATGTACTTCTTTTGGCATCTTAATATCGGAAGGACCTTGAGACAATTGTAAAGGTAGAGCACCGAATTACAAGGATACTGTTTGGTATGAGAAGGTACAATATGAAGAAACAGTTGAAAACTTGGGGTTTATTTCATTAGAACAGAGGACATTAATGGTGAGTTGATGAAGCTGTTTAAAATGATAAATGGATGGAGCTGAGAACATTGAATAATCTGTTTTCAATGGTAAAGGGAGAAGGAATAAGAGAATATAGGTTTAAGATTAAATGAAAAACTTTTGGACAAAGAATGCCTTTAGGAATTTTGGTTCATAATAATTGGCTGCCTTGGAAATGGGCATGGGTAAAAGGCATTAGGATCACTCAATGAGTGGAGGATAAACATCATCACTAATTGATGGGTCAATAGTGGCTGTTTTTATGTTGCTAAACATTTTCACATCTTTTACTAACTCTCTAACCAGTACTGTAGTTTGCAGACATTTACTTGAAAACTAAATATAATTATTTAAAATACACGAGTGTTAGTTCCATAATTTATACATTCCACATTCATGGGAAGCACTTACAGAAATTGCAAATCCATAGTCTGTGATATGCCATCCATTCATATTAATGTCAGTCCTTACTAAATAATTTCTGCCCAGTAAGTGGAACTAATTTGTCTTCTATTTGCATTTGTTCATGTTATCAAATTACATAAGTGACTGTCAGTCAAGGTTAAATACATGTTGCTGCTTTCCTCTTGTTGGTAAAGCATTTGCTTCTTTGCTCCCAAGTTACCTTGGTTCTGCTTAAACAGGTCCCAACTAATTACATCTGAAATGTATTGCAACTCTATTTACAGAACTCACAATTTTGTGACCTAATTTATATGTAATCATCTTCCAATCCATTAATAAAAAGGCTAGTTGCTTTATGATTAATGTCTCGGAAGAATATTTACTATGTTCATGTCATGAGTGGATTGACAACCTGATTCATGGTGATATGAAATAATCAGACTAACAGCTGCTTCTGCTGCCACAAACTTTTTCAGAAAGTCACTTGAAAAGGTGAATGATAACACTGGAAAATATTGAGTTTATGGTTGCTCACATTTTCCCTTGTGGCTAATGACAGCTGGCTGCAGCAGTCTGACATTCTTCTCAGGACAATGCATGATCAAATCCTCAGCTAATGTACCATGAGCAATCCTGGGTTAAATTTTCACCAATGCAGTTACATCTTGCACTGCCTCAGTTAAGTTATTGATCCAAAAAATAACTTCTCTGAAATTATATTTCCGAATCAATTTCGATCCATGAATGTTTTAATCAAGAAGTGTGTGTGTAAACATGCACTTTAAACTCATCTCTTTCAAATGTTAAAATCTATTGATTTTTACAATAATTTCCTGTTAAGATTTTATGTTACTAGATTTAATCTTCAATCTGTGGATTCAAACAATTGCTTTAATTTCAAGTATTTCAAAGTTGAACATAAATGAATGTTTGTTTTGTGCTCTCTCATTCACTTGGTTGCCCTCTTAAACTTCAGCCAAAAGAACAACATCTGCAAAAGACAATTATGTGAGATCTCATCACCATTATCATATAATTCCACATGGTAGCCAGAGGAAAAATACAGCCCAAATATAATAGGGTGATTTTCATTTGCACTTGAGCATGAATAAATAAAAGCTGAACTAAACACTGTATTCTGTAGCATGAAGTATTTATGTGAAACATAACTGAATTTCAGTGTTTTCCTTCATAACTCATGCTGGCATGGTAAAATTATGATTTACACAACATGCTCAATTGAAACCAATGCTTCAGTGGATATAATCATAAGGGTACATAGAGGACAGAGAATGGGCATGGATGTGCATGTTGATCCTCATGATCACTCCTTCTGAACCTCCCATGCTGAAATTATGCTACATCTGTTTGATAAGGACATTGTGTGGGCCAGATTTTGATAATAACCCATGCGCAGCAGCTGATCTATCCAACAGGCTATTCAAGTTTGTTGCATTTGATCTTTGAGGCTCTTGAGGGACATGGAGTGGAGTCATTGAAAAAGTAAATTTCGATGAGCTAAATTGTCATCCCTCCAGTCATTAACTCCAGCCTTGGGTGTTTCAGTGGAGTGCCTGGGTATTCTGCATGAACTAAAGCTGGTGATAGGGACCAAAAGCAGGGCAGATGTGCCAGAGAAGTTTCAGG
>JARFYF010000084.1:102139321-102149684 GCA_030265395.1 Rhina ancylostomus | reverse complement strand
GGGATGGAGAAAAATGGAATGCATTTAAGTAGATGGAGGAGAAGGGATCGTATGGGGGAAAGCTGCATTCCTGAAGATGGAACTCCTTCTCATGCAGACTTTTTGGACTGAGGATGACTTGCTTCTACTTCCATCTGTGGGTTTGGAGGTGGTTAATGAGGCAAATGTGGGACCCACAGACTCTCCCACAGATGGCACAGGAGGTGACTGATGGAGAGGGTGAGCAGTTTACGTTGTGGTGAGGATTAGTAACCGACATACCTATACAGAATCATTATGGCACAGGAGGCCGTTCAGCCCATCAAGTCAATGTTGAGAGCCAGTTAATCTCATTGCCTTGCTTTTGCTCCTTACTCTTGTCACATTTATTTCCCTTTGATGTCTATCTGATTTCCTTTTGAAATCATTGCTTCTGCCACCCTTGCAAGAAGTGACTTCCAGGTCAATATCACCTGTCCTGTAAAAAAAATGTTCTTCCTCACAAGCCCCTTTGCACCTCTTGCCCAGAACCTTAACTCTGTGTTCCCTACCCTTCGTACCTCCTGATGGAACAGAATCCACATTGCAGATCTGGGAGTATCTCTTTGGCGACTGGAATGACTCTTGCAATGAGCTTCTCTGTGGAAGACAGCAGGGAGACTCTGTTATTATGCAGTTGCACTTGTCTCTTGCCTAAGTCAGGATTACATCTGAGATTCACTGGAATGTTCTTTTTTCCAGATGAGTGAAGAAGCCATAAATTTGAGTCAGAAGTAGTTCACCTCCATATTTGATTGCTTTCTTTTTCAGCTGTCAGGCCATTCCATCCACTTTCCAGGCTGGGGTAAGCACATAGATTGCAATGGAATGGAGTCAAGGACAGATTCTCAGTTGAGGAAACCTTCAAAGTTCTACTTGAACTTGATGTCTTTATGTACTTGATGAGCCCTCTTCTATTCCTAGAAGAATGCAAGAAAATAGACCATCTGGCCTCTCAAGACTGCCCTGCCATACAAAATGATTATGGCTGATCTGCCCTCTGGCTTAACTCCTCATTTGTGCTAGGTCCCGAGAGCCCTCAACCTCCTGAACTTTTGAAAATGTATCTACTTCCACTTTAAATGCTTCCAGTGCATGAGACTCCACAGCTCTCTGGGGTAGGGAATTATAGAGATTCAATACCCTCTGTGAGAAGAAATCTTAAATGACTGGTCCCCTCTCATAAAACTATGTCCCCTCAACTGAGACTCTTTCACTTGTGAAATTCTAGTTTTGATACTTCCAGCTCTCAGCAGGGTTGCTCCTTTGGTGTTTGGCCAGAGATAATCTCAGCCATGCTGAAGAATCCATGCATATCATTGCTGGTTGTATATCCCCTCTGTTCTCTCCACACGCCAAGTGTTTTTTAAGGATGCAAGTTTATTCCTGGACATTTGCTTGCAGATACCTGCAGATTTGTTCTTTCTCTCCTTGAGATTTAATGAGGTTGCCAATCCAAGAACACCTTGCATTTACAATTAATTGATCTTCTGGTCATTCTTATCAAACCTGAAAAACCCAGATTCTTTCCCCTGATACTAATTATGATGGATTTCAGAGGAGACAAGGCACTATAGAAACTCTAGAGTTCCTGTTTATAGGCAATGAGATGCCTATAAACATCTGAGATGTTTACTAGACAGAGCTAGGTAGAGCTCCCTATGCAAAGCCTTCGACGTTGACATATCCAAGGCAGCATTCATGTTGCCTTTGCTGTTTAGGGGTCAAGCTGATGAATGTGACAGGCCAGATTGTGCAGCAATCCATCCAGCTGCTGTCAGCACCTGTCATAGCACAAGTGTTGCAGATATCCTGCAGTCCCTCACTTGGACAATGACATAATCTTAGTTCAAGAGCACTGCTTTGACAAAACAAATTGTTGGTTCTGGTAAGACCAAGTTCCAAGTAGTTTGTCAGCAGGAGTATGGATTAGATTTCCTTACTCTTTTTTCTTGTCAATCATACCTTTCAGAAGTTTACTCACTTTCTGGCTCTAAAGAGGATTTGTTTGTCTCTCACCGTGATTCACACCTGACATTGCTCAAGGTCGAAGTAGAATTCCTCTTTGACCACTCTCTTGGTGGGGCTAGATGGAGTAGGTCGCATTTTGGCACTTGCCTTTTAATTTCTTGTACACCACCCCTTAATAAGACTTTTATAATACTTTTATAAGATGCATTTTGATTTTTAATTGCCAGAAATGAACACCAGAGCTAAAGCTGCAGCTCACAGCAAGGGTAATGGAGACCTTCAACTTACTTTGGAAGCTATTTCTAACCTGGATAAAAAGCTTGGCTAGAGATTTGCCACTTTGGAAACACTTTTGAAGGAGATTGAAGACACACAAACAACACTCATACAGGAGGATGCTAAACAACAGCAATTAATTGCTGAACTGGATGAAGCTGGCAAAGAGAGAGATCATAGACTGAGCTTACTGGAAAAAGATTTAACTGTGACCATCCAAAGACTGGAACAGCAAAGACAGAGGATCATTGATTTATAAAGCCACAGTCAGAGAAACAATTTGAGGATTATTGGCTTTCCCGAAGATGCTGAAACTGGTAATCCTATCAAATTCTTTTCTAAACTTCTGATGGATGTGTTTGGCTCTGAAGTTTTTTCTGTACTTCCAATACTTGATTGTGCTCATCGAAAGTTAAGACCAAAACCCCCAACAGAGCAAAAACCACGCCCAGTAATATTGAGATTTCACTATGTGAGTACTAAAAAGCATTTGATTTGAATCACTCATCATTGAGGAATGATCCGATATAAAGATTGGAAGTTTTGTCTAGTTGAAGATTACAGTCCAGAGGTTATGAGAGAGAGACTGTGTTATAAACCCATTATGTCATGACTTTTATCAAGGGAACTATCAACCTGCATAATTGTTCCCAGCTTATCTGAGGATTGTACTCCCTGACAAATCACGCCAATGGTTTAATTCCATCAAGGAAGCCATAGAATTTCCTCTTTGGCTTGATCCATTGCACCCTGGCCTAGGGCTGTGTGCATTGATGATCATGATGTGCTAGTTCCATGTTAGTGTGAGCTGGAGGGTAACTCACAAGGGAAGTGACTGAGATGCCAGATTTCTTGATTGCAAAACCAACCTCATGAGAAAGGGTTAATTCTTTTGGTTTGCCCATTGGCTTACCATCACCTTATTCTTTGAATTGACCGTCTTCTGCTTGTCATGTCTCTCTTTCAGGCACGAAAATCAATGACAAAACATCTAAGTTATTGGGCCATGATAACACTGTGATGTTCAAGGCTCTCACTTTTGGGGTTCTCCGTTAGAGTCTTGATGTCCCAGGTCATGAATTTCATATTGAGTAGAAAATGCTTGTGTGTGGCATTTTTAAAAATGATACCATTTTACCATAAATAATTAACAACCATTTTACCAGGTATTGAAATCGATATGCAAAATGGATTGACACAATTTGTATATCAAATCCGAATTTTCTTACGCAGTTTATATTTCCTTGCAGTTGTCCCAACAAGTCCCAAGAGACCTTTCAGTAAAATGCTAATTAATGGCACAAGCAATCTTTTGCCTCCTTTATACCTGCATAGCACTCGGAGTAAGTTGATGAAAAGTGAGGAGTTTGAGCCAGGAATATGTGAAGAAACTCAACTGTAATCTCTGCTGCTGGAAACTGCTTCTTGCAGCAATTTACTTTTGTTGGCTCACTGCCTATAAAGGTCAAGATTTATTTCTTAATACCTCTGAGATTGAAGTAATACTCTGACCTTTTCACTTACTCCACTTAGTTCAAAAATCAGAGGAGGCAAAGGAGGACTGGCAGAGGAATGAACAAAGGAGGTCAAGCAACAGTTATAGATGATGGAATTCGTCAAGTACTACCCCTGCACATAGAATTCAGCCAGCAGAAGTCATTATCATACCTTATGAAATGAGAATAAAGAGCATACAAGCATATCATTCTGCCACATACTCAACAAAAAATTGGGCCAATCATCTGTCCACACTAAATAGGAAAGTTACAACTGCACACATCTCAGTTTCAACTCATTTCAGGCCACCACAGGGGAAGTTGAGTTATGCAATGTTGCACTTAGAATGCAAAGTGAAATTTAGTTTGCCCCCGGTTATTTTTAGAGTGTAAAAGATGCTGCTTCCTAGGATAGTCAATGTAGAATAAAGGCAGATCATCTACTATGACACCTTGGCTTCCATAGTAGTAGCTGGTAAGCTGCCATAGTTAGCTTTGATCAAGCTCGTTACAAATTTGACTGCAGACAATGGTTAAGAGATTCAGTGGCAACAGAAGGCAAATTCTACTGTGAAGGGGTGTAGAAGGAGCTTCATACCATTATCTCTTAGCATGTTCACCTTTAGTAAACTGGATAGCAAGACTAAGTGGTGTAACGGAAACTTGTGATTTCCCCGCATACTACTTTTCTGCCTGGGCACAAAGTGCATGAGCTGTGGCATCTAAGGGAACTGTCAGAGATTAAGTTGTTGGGCTTTGTTGGAACAGTATAGAAGACCAAGGACTAGTAAATTAGAGTGGGAGTGAAATTGTGAATTAAAGGGGCAGGCAAATGGAAAGTCAGGGTCACATTTGCAGATGGAATGGAAGGGTTCTGAGGAGTGGTAACCCAAACTAATTTTTGGCTTTGTAATGTAGAGAACACAGTGAAAGTATGAATGCAATAATAGATCAGTTGAAGGCTAGAGGCTGAGAAATGGTACATCTGTTGAATGAGCCCATATTATTAGTGGCTCATTGCATTCTTGGGTGCTTTGTATAGAGAGAGAAATTAATGCAGTCATTATCTTTCAATAAAAAACAGCAAGCTTGGAACTAGGTATCTAAAGATTCATTAGTAATAGTAAAGATATGTAAAGGAACATTTTGATGCAATGTATAGTATTTGCTTGAATAGTGTGGGGCATGTTAGGGCCTTCAACTTGATTTCACGTAATAGTCATGGGTTACAGATCTGATTATATTTTATGAAGTCACCAAGAAGTAAATTAATGAAAATCCCATGGAGATGAACTGATTCAATTTGCACAAAAGTTTTTATAAGAATCTCTAGTAGGGGGTTCTCTACTTGAGTGAAGCTTCTGGTAGTATATATATTAGTGATAGTATATAGAACTAGTTGGAAAGGATAGGCAAAATTAGTATATATGAACCCAGATATCAGTGATGTACTGCAAAGATCTATGTTGTAACCATTTATCCCTACTATTTTTAATTAATAACCTAGATGGAGATGTTGAGGAAACAGTTTGTCAATTTTCATTTAATATTTACAGTATGTTTATGTGAATGTTAGAACTTTAGACGATATTCTACATCTTCGGGTGAATCATGATCTGTTGACAGACTAGACACAGGACTGGAAAATTATACTTAATTTAGAAAACAGTGTAATACCTGTAGGCAGGAGGAATACTCACCATACATATACATTCCAGGGATAAGCACTTAAGGAGAAAGAAAGATCTGAGTCCTCTGCTGCATGTGTATATAAAGGTATGTCACAGCAATGCCATGAGGCAATACTCAGAGTGAATAGAATGTTGGTAAGAATACAGAGGACAATTGATAGCAATTCAAAACATGCTCTTTTTTATAGAAAGAATTGTACCACACAGTAAGGGGATATGTCCCATTGAACCTGTACCAGTCTATCAAGTTCATCCCACTCCCTGGCTCTTTGCCACATTCCTGCAGCCTTTTCTCCTTTGAGTGTTCACCAAAATCCCTTTTGAAATCTACTGTTGAATTTGCTTCCATCACCATCAGCCAGCACAACTCGATCTAAACATGCTTCGCATTAAAAAGTGTTTTGTCGTGTCAGCTTTGGTTCTATCAACAAGGACCTTGAATTCGTGACTGCTGGTTATTGACTTTTGAGGAACTGGAATGCTGCTTATGTACTTTAAGTTCTACTTGATTTTAACCTCATCTACATAGCTCCTCATAACCATCTGTCATCAATCTCAGTGCTTTTATTCAATCCACATCATTCTAATCTCAGATCCCTTTGACCACTCCAGTAAATCTGTCACAATGTCACACGAGATCACAGAGAACCCAAATGCAGAACCCCAGTACGAGACTGGAGTCAGGATGCTTCCTCAGAACCAAACACAGGCAGCGACCAGAAGGAATCTTGCCTCAGGGCTCTGAGACAGAGTCCCAACACAGAAACAGGATTTTCAAGGAAACACAATAAAACCAGAACTCCTCTAGAGTTGAGAGCTCCAAGAGGTCAAGAGACAAACAATAACCTGAAGTGGACCAATATTCTAGCAACTAGTGCTAGTGGAACCAGGGCTCTTATGCTAGTCTCCTGATGGGACTCAGGTGTGTGTCATTAGGCAATTAGTGGTGCATGGAATCCATGTGCTGCACAACAAGGCACCATCAGTGGGGCCAAATTGAGGGCCAGCACTCGGAACTATGACAAAATCACTTCCATATCTTCTCCAGCTCATACACTTGAATTGAACACAACAATGCAGCAAGGACCAAAATATTATTTCAGATTTTGTCCTTGTATGCAATCTTCATTTGGACTTACTTGGATTGTTGTATCCTGTTTTGGAATCCACCTATGGTTGATGAACATTCTATCATTTTTAGGACAAAGACTACACTAATTGCTTCATTAAATCATAAATAACTAAATTCTCACTGCCAGTCTAAGTGCATCAATCCCATTAAAGAAAAAGCCCACTTCACATTTTCATGCTACTTTCCATGTCCGATTACCAGTACTATAGTGCACAAACAAGGTGTTGGTGCCTGTTGCTACACAATTAACAAGAGGGAACTGAAAGATTAGCTGAAAGGCTGAGATTGAGGAGCCTCACATGGAACATAA
The DNA here is from genome assembly GCA_030265395.1 of Rhina ancylostomus. NCBI lineage: Eukaryota > Metazoa > Chordata > Chondrichthyes > Rhinopristiformes > Rhinidae > Rhina > Rhina ancylostomus. Next base: position 102,142,790 of record JARFYF010000084.1, on the reverse strand, counting down.
ACAGCAGTTGGAACGAATGTTTTTTTTATGGGATACACTTTTTAATTGTATTCCCCAAGAGTTAACAGTTGTCACCTCAATGAACTGAAGCAGGCGTGCTACATACCCAACATCTATCGAAATATACCCGAATACAGATACACTATATGATTTGTGTTAAATGCTTGGCTGAGTGATCACCTGGGACTCTGCGTTTACACAATGCATTCCACTGGTGGTTAAGAATTTACTAATTCAAACTAGCATAGTTTTAAAGTGCTTAAAATTCCTGATTTTTTTCTCCTGGAGGAAGTAAAAGTAGCAGATGATGAGAACATGGAAGAAAAAGCAGCATTGAATGTGGTGCTGGGGAGAGGTGTCGGACTTTCTGTCGGGCATTGGCAGGTTGATCCTCCAGTGGGTCAGCAGCAAATTTCCACCAGGTGATTTACCTGTTGACTTCTTGTAGTCAGTTTTAAAGTGTTTTCCAAAGTAGCAATGCCAACCCTCTAAATCTGCCTCCTTCAGTACTCGAACGATAAACTTAACCTTCACTTGCCCAGGTCTCCAGCAAAACCCCCTTGAACCCCCTTCCATTCACTTTGCTGGAAGGCAAGCCTCCCTTTTTGTGCTGCAATTTTCTTTCACCAGCCAGTTGTCACTTGCCATCTATTTTTAGATGGCAGCTGATGCAGACGAAGCTTTGCAGATGAGTTCTGGGAATGAAATGTTCCTGCGAATCCAGCTGCTCTTCTCAGGAGGGCTTGGCAGTGTTCTATTTTCCTACCTCCACCAGCAGCCCCCAGCCGGCACCAATCCTACTTCAATACTAACCTCAGTTTCTATTTTAATAATGTTAAGGTGGAAATGTGTCTGGGGAGGGAAGAGCTATTTCCCCAAAGGTACGCCATAACTTGAATGGAAGATTAGTAGAAACTATTTCCACTGTTACAGCAGCAGACCAGCAGTGGCTCCAAGGAAATAACACCCTGGGGATTTTGGCTATCTTAAGACTGCCTGATTTGAACAAACTGTTTTTCCTTTCTCTGTACATTGCACATTCATTAAAGATGAATGCGGTGACACACCAGATCATCATTAAGCAACCAGAACAAATAAGCAACCTGAAGAACACTTGAGAACCAGTGACCAGAAGCTAATTAGGCTCACACTGAATACATAAAGCAAAGGAGAAGTCCATATTAAGGGCATTAGTTTGAGAAGTGGATAACTTCAGAGAGATGAGAGGAAGCTTAACCCAGATTCAGTGGTTGGGAAATAAATCACGACTTCAAACAATGAGCTAGCAATAAGAATTTCAAATATCAGATCAATTAGCTAATTATCTTCCTTTAGGATTAACTGTTGTGATCAAAAGACTGAGATGCAGTGGATAAATAGAATAAATAAATATGAATAAATAAATAGGGTGACAAGGTAAATAAACAGAAAGTCAAAGGTTAGATATTAAAGCATACATTTAATAATGAGAGGGGAATAGTAATAATGTAAAAAATTTGAAAAAGATTAGAAAGGCAAGTTAGGTGGTTGGGAGGTAGATACAGAAGATTGAAGTAAACATCCAAGGAAATATAAGAAGTAGAAGCAGGAGTATGCCACTGAGCCCTCAAGCCCAATCTGCCATTCAATAAGATTATGGTTGATCTTTTACCTCAGCACCATTTTCTTGTCCTCACTCCACATCTCTTAATGTCCAAAATTCTATCTACCTCCATCTTGCAAATATTCACCACTGATTCTCCACAGCCCTCTAGAATAGAGAATGCCAGAGATTCAGTTTGGGATGGATAAAGAAATTTCTTCACCTCTGTCCAGAATGGCCCACCCCTTTGTCCGAGTCTGTGATCCCAGATCTAGACTCATTGGCCATGGGAACCATCACCCTTGCTGTGTCTGCAGCCTTTTGATTTCATCCTTGTATCTCACTGCCTTGGTGAAGCAGCCAGCATAATCAAAGACCCCAGCCACCTGGGTCATTCTTTCTTCTCTCCTCTTCCATCTGGCTGAAGATACAAAAGCCTGAGGGCATGTACCACCAGGCTCAAGGACAGCTTCTATCCCATAGTGATAATACTATTGAACGGTTCCCATATATGATGAGATGGACTCTTGACCTCACAATCTACCTTGTTTTGACCTTGCACCTTATTGTCTACCTGCAATGCACTTCCCTGCACTGTGACACTTTAATCTGTATTCTGGTATTGTTTTTACCCTGTACCACTTCAATGCAATGTGTAATGAATTGATCTGTACAAACAGTACGCAAGGCAAGTTTTTCACTGTACGAGTCCCAATAATAAATCAATACCAATACCTTATCAATGTGTCAGTGGGATCATTTCTCATTCTTCTGAACTTGTTGAGAGTACACGCCCAGTCTGCTTACCACTTCCTCCCAGGAATCAATCTGGTGAACTTTCAATGCATTCCTTCTGGCACAGATATATCCTTCCTCAGCAGGGCAAACTGGATCTCTGCACAATTTTACAAGTACAGCTAGAATATAACTTGGCATATCACTTGGCACTGAATAATTGAAGGAAAATGTCTTCATTCTTGCACTAAAATCATTTTGCAATGAAGACCAACATACTGTTTGGTTTCCAAATTGCTTGTTGTTCCTGCATGTGGATATTCAGTGATTTGATGGCATCCAAAATCCAGTAATCACCTACGCCATTTAATCTTTCACCATTGACAAAATATTTCTATTAAAATAGATGACCTTCCATCTTTCCACATTATATTCCACCTACTGTACATGACATCTGATCAAGACATCAAAGAGCTCATTTGTGTTCCAATAATGAATGATGAGAAATTCCAACAGACATTGCCACATGAAAATGAAAATACATCAATAAATGGCATTTTGATTCAAGGATAAATTTTTAGAAAAGATAAAGTTCCATCTACATGTCCCAGTGTATTCATTTATCCTGTTGTTAACCTCTTTAAGCCCCTCTGCATCTTCCTTTCAATATTCCTTTGCACTGCACCTACTCTGTAGCTGTGACACTTTACTCTATACTGCTATTGTTTTTTTTACCTGTACTACCTCAATGCACTCTGTACGAACTTTATGTAACTGCACTGTGTGATGAATTGACCTGTACAATCAGTTTGTAAGACAAGCTTTTCACTGTACCTTGGTACAAGTGACAATAATAAACCAATACAAATACCAATACACAATGACAGCTTTGTCACATCAGAAAACTTGCATATATTGCACTCAGTCCTCTCATCCAAATTACTGAAATAAATTTTGAATAGCTGAGGCCCAGCACTGATCCCTGTGGGACATCATTAGTTTCAGCCTCCAAACTATAGATGTAGAATGGAGAGCATTCTGACTAGTTGCATCACAGCCTGGTATGAAGGCTTAATGCATAGGATCGCAGGAGGCTTTTTTGGGTTGTAGACTTAGCCAGCTCCGTCACAGGCACAGCCTTCTCCACTATTA
>JARFYF010000084.1:101952264-101963707 GCA_030265395.1 Rhina ancylostomus | reverse complement strand
GATAGATAGATAGATAGATAGATAGATAGATAGATAGATAGATAGATAGATAGATAGATCGATAGATAGATAGATAGATAGATAGATCGATAGATAGATCGATAGATAGATAGATAGATAGATAGATAGATAGATCGATAGATGATAAAGGCAAAGAACTTCAAACGGAGAATAATGTGCAAAAATGTGAAATTATCCATTTAGATTGGGAAAATAAAAGAGAAGCCTATTATCTCAATGATTAGAGACTGCAGGGCTCTGAGGTGCAGAGGGATAGGGGTCTCCTAGTGCATGACTTGCAAAAAGCTTTCTCCATGGGTACTATAAGTAATTAGGAAAGCTGGCAGGATGTCATTGTTTATTGCAAGGGGAATTGAATACAACAGTGGGAATGTTATGATACAATTATTTAAGGTATTGGTGTGACCACATCTGGAGTACTAAATGTGGTAATACTCTACTTATTTATGGAAAATGTTACTGAGTTGGAAGCATTTCAGGGAAGAGTCACTAGATGGATATTTGGAATGAACAAATTGATTTACAGAAAAATGTTGGAGAGCCTAGGCTTGTATTCACTGAAGTTTAGGAGAGGAGACTTAAATGGAAAATATAAGATCCTTAAAGAGGCCTAAAACTGGGGAGGTGTCAGTGTTTAAAAAGAAGGCGTTGCCCATTTAATACATAAATGGGGCAAGGTATTTTCTCTCAGAGGTTTGTGAGTCATTCGAACACTATTCTTCAAAGGGTGGTAGAGTCAGAGACTTTGAATATTATCAAGGCAGAGGTAGGTAGATTTTTTGATAAACAAAGGAGGAAAAGGTTACTGCAGGTCAACAAAAATGTAGGGGGGGGGTGCATTTACAGTCAGATCGGCCATGTACTTATCTCTGGAGCTGGCCTGAGGGGTAGAATGGCCACCTCTTGCCCCTAATTATCTATTTGTATGTAATTCAAAAACTCTTCACTGCCACAACTTATCTTGAGACATCCTGAGAGCTTGAAAGGTGCTTAAGAAACCCTAGTCTTTACTTCTTAACGGAGAATACAACCTCTGGAATACTCCAGGATATTTCAAGGATCTTGGTTTTTCTTTGGGAGTCTAAGTCAATCATAAGGTCAAAAGTAGCAATAGTATCATTGTTAGGAGAAACAATAGTATCATTGTTATTCTACTCTTCAGAAGTCATTGGGGTTAAGTTTAATACTTAGCTCAGTGCCACGCATGCTAATAATCCAGCAGGTGTTTACTAATGTAGCATAAGAAAGGGAGAGATGTGGGTCAATCTGCCTTCGAGACATTCAGCCATTCAACAAAACCACAATGATCAGACCTTGGCTTCAGCTCCACTTGCCTGCCTGTTTACTGGAACCTTTGAATACCGTGTAGAACAAAAATCTCTCAGCATCACCCTTAAATATATTCAGCGATTCAACCTGCACAGCTCCCTGAGATAGATTATCTCAAAGGTTCACAGTCCTCTGACCTAAGCAATTCATCCTTATCGCTACCTAAGACTAGTTACTCTGGAACTATGTCCACTAGTTCTGGAGACCCCTACACCAGAGAAACACCCTCTCAGCATCCACCCTGTCAAATCCCCTCAAAAATATCCAATAATGTCACCTCTTATTCCAACTTCCAGTGAGTAATGGTTCAACTTTTCCTCATATCACCACTCCTGATCTCAGGAACCAACATAACAAACCTTCAATGGATGGTCTCCAATGCATATAAATCTCTCCTTAACTGAGACCAAAACTGTACACAGTGCTCAGCTATACCCCAGTTCCAGCAACGTTTCCCAACTTTTAAACTCTACACTCCTTTCAATAAAGGCCAACATTCTTTCAAAGGGTAAGTGCTATAAGGTAAGATAAGATAAGATTTCTTTATTAGTCACATGTACATCGAAACACAGTGAAATGCATCTTTGCATAGAATGTTCAAAGGGCAGCCCACAAGTGTTACCACGCTTCTGGTACCAATATAGCACGCCCACAACTTCCTAACCTGTACGTCTTTGGAATGTGGGAGGAAACAGGAGCACCCGGAGGAAACCCACGCAGACACGGGGAGAATGTATCATGTCGAGAAATAATTAAAAGCTCTGCAAACCAGCAAGTGAGCTTTTCATGGGCTCAAGGACAAGCTTCTCCACTGCATTGTTTGAGGCTTTACCGCTGTGCAAGCCCTTGTCACTGGACCCCCAGAGGCTTTGGGCTAGCGAGAGAGGTTCTTTGCATCCAGACCAGGCAGATTCAGGATGATGACCATGAGAGGTGATTGGGGACATGAGGCCTGTGCCCCCAGAATCCAGACTGCTGAAAAGCATAGAGGAGGCACAAAATATTGATTGGAGCTTCAAGAAGGTAGTCACACAGGTTCAATCAGATAGTCGATAGGTGACCACCAGAAAGGGCATGCAGGCAGTGCAGGAGCCCCCCATGGTTATTCTCCGCTCAAATAGGTGCACCGCTTTGGCTACTGTTGAGTGGGAGGGGAGAATGGTTTTTCAGAGGAAAGTAGCAGCACCTAAATGGGTGGCACCAGGACCAGCTCTGTTGTTCAACTGGGAAGGACAGTCTACACAAGCATTGAAAGGAGACTCAATAATCGGGGGGACAGAAAGGAGTTTCTGTGGCTGTGCGCAAGAGCCAAGGATAGTGCATTGCCTCTCAGGTGCCACAGGGGGTATTGAACATTCTGAAGGAGGAGGGTGAGCAGCCAGAAGCCATGGCCCATACTGGTACTAACAACACAAGGTAAGAGAGATGTGATCCTGCAAAGGGAATTTAGAGAGTTCAATAGTAAGCTGAAAACCAGGATCTCTCGGGTTGTAATCTTGGGATTCTCTCCTGTACCACATGCAAATGAGTACAGAAATAGGAAGACATATGAATGTGTGGCTAAAAAGCTGGTGCCGGGTGAGTGGGTTGGGGGGGGGGGGGGAAGCTTCAGGTTTTTGAATCATTGGGATCTCTCCTGGGGCAGGGGTGAGCTGTACAAGGAAGACTGGTTGCACCCAAACTAGAGGGGGAGCAGCATCCTCGTAGGAAAGTTTGCTAGTGTTACTCAGGAGGGTTTAAACTTGTGATGCAGTGAGTTGGGACCCAGACTGATAGAGGAACAGGTGGGAAGGCAGACTTCCCACTGTTGGAAATAGAACAGGCAAGTGCAGTGGGAAGACAGAAAGAGGGAAAGATGAGAGGACTGGTAGGCTTAACTGCCTTTAATGGAAGAAGCCTCTGATAAGATGGATGAGGTGAGTGTGGAACGGCAGATGAAATAATATTGCTGCAGTCACAGAAAAATGGTCAAGGAAAGGGCAGCACTGGCAGCTCAATGCTCTGGAGTATAAAAGTTTCAGGTGATTGTGGCTGCAAAAGGGAGGGGTGTTGTACTGCTGATCGGGGAGAGTATTACAACTGTATTCACAGAGGATATGTTGGAGAGATCAGCCAATTAGGCTATATGTATAGAACTAAAGAAAACGATAGGGGTGATCATTTTGATGGGGTTATATTAAAGACTTACCAATAGTCAGCTAGAATTAGAACAGATATGCAGGCAGATCGCAAAGGATGGAAAAGCAATAGGAGTTGTAGTGTGGGATTTTCAGATTCCTAGTCATGACTGGGATTGCCTTAGTGTAAAGGGCAAAAATTAGAGTTGTAAATAGTGGAGAATAAGGATACAGTGAGATACAGATCAGCTGGAAAGTTGGGCAGATAAGTGGTAGATTGAATTTAATCTAGCCTAATGTAAGATAATGCACTTTGGGAATTCAAATTCTGGAAGGACATAGTAAATGGCAGAAGTCTTTGGAGCATTGATCTACAGAGAGACTTTGGGATGCAAGTCCGTAACTCCCAGAATACAGTGACAAAGGTAGATAGGGTAGTGAAGGTTGTATTTGGTATGCTTGCCTTCATAGGCCAAGGCATTAAGTAAAAAGGCTGGGATATCACATTGCAGCTTACAAACCATTGGCTACACCATGGAGTATTGTGTACAGTTTTGGTCGCCACATTATAGCAAGGATATGATAGCAATAGAGAGAGCAGATAGATTCACAAGGATGTTGCCTGTAATGGTGGGCTGTAGTTACAAGGAAAGATTGAATGGGCTGGGTTTACTATTACTGGAATATAGGAGGCCGAGTGGTGACCTTATAGATTTATAAAATTATGACAGGCATAGATTAGTATTTTTATATCAGGGCAGTGAAGTCTAAACCTGTGTCCTCTAGTTCTAAAGAGAGAGGAGAAAATTTGAGATCCAAGGGAGAAGTTTAAAGGGGAAATTTAAAGGAGATTTAAAGTTTTTCCACAGAGGTTGGTGATTATCCAGAACGAGCTGCCAGAAGAGGTGTAAAGGCAAATACAATTCCAGCATTTAAAAATGCATTTGTACAGGTTCTTGGATAGAAAAATCATAGAAGGATACACACCTAATGCAGGCAAATGGGATTAACATAAATGGGCAACGTGCTCAGTATGGATGAGGTGGGCCAAAAGACCTCATTTTTGTGCTATGTGATACAATGATTTTGAGTACGATACACACTGCAGCTAGTGTGATGACAAGAATGCTGAACAGGCCACTTTGAACAGAACTCGAGTTATTGATGTTGCTCTCAATAGTTCTCAGCAGTGAAGTATTCCATTGCACCCGTCTTATGTCTTGCAACTGGAGGAAGCTGCTTCAAGAAATCAGGGGGCAAGTCACTCATTACATGATACCAAGGTTTTGCCCTTCTACATCACTGCAGAATTTACCCGGTTGCTTGAGAAAAAATTCTGGATAATTCCAAGTCTCAATAAGATTAATATAGGGGGCTCTGAGACAGAAACATTGGATGTTAAGAGCAGTGGTTACACTGTACTAGGGGATCATAACCTAACACTAGTGTGGCACAAAATTTAGTTTCTACTCATCAGCATGACCAAATGATACTTTGGCCTTGTCACATGCAGAAGCTGCAAACTGAATTCATCAGAAAACTTAACTATATGATGGAAGGAAGATCCTGAAGCAGATGAAGATAGTTGGGCTTAAGGCACTTCCCCAAGGAGACCAACAGCTGAGATGACTGAGCACTATGGACCATGGTTGATGATGCAGAGGAGAACTAAAGGGCAGGATTGGATTTGCTGCTTTTTAATGACCCAAAAGTCACAATACTTTTCCTTCTTCCTATCCCTCAAGTGCACTACGATTTTGCACACTATTGTGGCTGGTAGAGGGAGGAGAATGGAAACCCATTCATTATATCAGTCAATAGTGCGACATTGTCACTTACCAATATCGCCACATGCTGTTTCACCACTAATTTGGGCCTTGGTAGAAAGCCAAAAAAATAATTCCTCACTTAATTGATCTTTTATGGGCAGAGCACAATGGAATTCACCTCCTCTTAGGAACTGTAGCAACAGACCACAAAAATTAGAGCAGGTGATTCCACTAATCTTACTAAGTGTCAGAAATCTCTTCAGATAAATGAAACAGGCAGAGCCTCAACAATTAAATTATACATTGGCATGATTATATCTATTGTTGACAGCAAATGCAATACATTTAACTACAACTAGAGGTCTCCTCACTTCTATCTTACATGAGCAACCACTTATTCTGAAACCATGCCCCTCGTTGATCTCCCCTTGAAACCCATCCAAGGGTTCTCCAAGCACTCTGTAGGGTTTCTCCATTTAAATAATACTTTTTTCCCTATTCTTATTGGATTGATCTTGTATTATTCCATCACATTATAACCCAAATTTTAGTCTACTCGCTTAACCTATCTTTCTCTTTACAGAAATTTTATGATACCCTATTTCTTTGCCCATCTTCAGATTTTCTGAAAAATTTATACTTTTGTTCAAGTCATTAAACAGACTAAGTAGTTGAGGCCCCCTAAACTGATCCTTGTACCACTCCTATAGTTAAAGCTCATAAACTTAATGACTGTTTTTCCATTTGGTTACCCAATGTTCTATCCATATTAACACCAATGCATAAACACTTACCTTGTGCAGGACAATTCCAGGCTAGTCCAACAGCTGAAATTCCTCAATTATTAGAAGCATGCTAGTAAAACATTTTCTCTAGGACCTTGATGTCCTTCCAAAAGTGCAATGACCAAAACTGGAAACTATGCTCCATTTGGAACCTAAACAGTGTACAGTGCAGGTTTAACATAATTTCCCTGATTTTGTTCTCTATGCCTCTAAATGATATTGCCAGGATTCCATATGCTTTGTTCCCAAATTGCTTACTATATCCTGCCACACACTCAAGTCTCTATTTGTGCATTCCCTTTAGAACTGCTATTTAGTCTATATAGCCTTTCCTTACTCTTTCTGCCAAAGTGCATCACTGCACAATTCTCTGTTCAATTTCATCCACTTCTCTGCCCATTCAGTTGGCCTACATCTTTGTACAGACTTTTACTATCCTCCCCACTGTTTACTACACCTTCAAAAGGTGTGTATCATTTACAAATTTGGAAACTTTAACCTGTGCGCCCCTAGGTCATCGATATTAACTCAAAGTCCAAGCATCAATCACTGGGGAACACCACTGTTTAGCATCCTCCGGTCTGAACAACAACCATTTACCATTACTCTCTGCTATCTGTTAAGCTAGTTTCCCAAGCATGCTGTAAATAACCCTTTACTACCATAGACGTCATTTTTTGTGAAGTTTTATCAAACAACTTCTCAAAATCCAAGCAGGAAACAATTACTACCTCCCCTTCAAATTTTTCCAAGTGCCTATGTTTTCTAGATTATTTCTGGAGACTTTACCACAACACCTTCTTGAAAGTATTACCTTTGTCTTGTATGGATTATATTTTAGCATGCCAGTACTTCTGTTCTACCTGTTAATTCCCAAAATCACAAGTTAAACACCAACCTACAATATTAAGAGGTGAACTTGCATGTAGAAAATATTAGGTGAATGGGCTCTATTTAAAATAAAAAATTACCCCAGATAATGTAGTAAAAAAGTAAAAAATTTGACATGAAAGATGACTAAGAACTTAGACAAAGTACAACCAGGTGAGGAGAAAGAAGTTCCTTGTTAAAAAGACCCAAAGTACATTTACCCAACCATGAAGTCAGCAAAGGCTGAAATTTACATTTTAATCTACGTCAATTCAGCATAAGAATGTATTACGAACCAGAATCAGATGATCCTAGGATCTTCACTGCACCCCATTTCTTCCTGATCCACTCCCTGTAATCTATTACCTCTTGGGTCACTTTAATAATTCTTCCAAGAGTGCTGAAAAAAAAAATACATAAAATATAAGGCAATGAAAATCCTTCATTATCCAGTTCAATGTTGTAATATCCTACCTCTCAGAATCTCTGTTTGGATAAGATCTTGCCAGCGGTGACACGGCATGACTTAGGACAATGTATGCATAATCGAAGACCTGCTTGACTTGCATGGCTCCATATGAACTCCTCCCAACATCATTTCCTACCAGGAGACAGCAAAATTCAATAATATCAGTCAGCCTTGAAGTCTTACCTTGAAACACATTCCGAACAAAAAAATTGAGACAGCACAGCTGAGTTCAAACCGTCTTTTCAATTCTGAATAAAAATAATTGCAGTCTCAAACCATCTTTTCAATTCTGAATAAAAATAATTGCAGTCTCATCTAGCCATTGTTAAAGTTTTGTAAATATTAGTATTTCTGTAAACAAATCAACAACTGCCCAAATTCAAGATGTTTTGCAACCTTAATACCACTTGTGAATGGATTCATCATGTGCATACCTTCACCAAAATGCATTGTTTTCACTGTAGCTTGAAGCAATTTGCTACATACAAGAATAAACATTGCTCAAAGGAATAAAAAAAGTGGCTTAATTTTAAGTAAATGCCCGGTATTTAATTTTTTTCCTAAAAACATTTCACTCTGAATCATTCCCTTTTTCCATTGAACATTGGATGTTCCATTTTACTGTGGAACATTAGCTGTAAATGCTGCCTAATTGGAATATAATCAGGGTTCTTTGCCAGTAGAAGTGCCACTATCTGAAATTAAACTCCACAGAACGTACCCAAGATGAGTTTTTCACTGTACTTCAGTACAAGTGACAATGACAAACCAATGCCAATACAAAGTCCAATCAAGTTTTTCCAAAGAAAACCAGCTAACTTGCAGACCTTAAAAGAAAAACCTCTTGCAATTTCTTCTCTCCCACACACATATACAATGCTTGAGAGGCATAACTGTTCTAGCTGGCTCTGTAGCATAATTGTAGAACAACTGCTTGCCCCTGCCCCCAAGATACTTCTATATAGCTATGTGAACCAAGTTCAGACAAACAGAGTTAAAAATTCTGGGAATCCTCAGCGGGTCAATCAGCATCTAGCGTACCTATTATAGGGAGTTCATTATACTTTTAAGTAGGTTCATTTTGTAGCAAGGTAACTAATTCCACTAAATAAAATGATTTCTTGATAATAGGAGGAAGGAGAACATGTGTGGCTGCTATTTTAAGAAAATTTAAATTGCTCAGGCAATCATCCAGTGCATTAAAAATTATGTATATTAAGCAAAAGATCTCCCCCTGCATTTGGCAGTGACACGAGCCTGCACCAAGATTTTCTCTGTCGTAGATTCATAGGTTAGGATTGTGGCTTGCATGTTTTCATGAAGAAAATGCAAAATGGCAATGAATTTTTGAGGGCAGCTGAATTTGAGGCAGGTGCTCCACAGTTCTCTTGGTTGAAGAAGTCAAAAGGATTAATGACATTGAACACGTATATCAGTTGGTGTTTTTCCTGTGTTCACCCCCCCCCACCACTGCGTTGTTGCACCACGATATCTATCATGCCTCTGGATGGCAAAATCCACATTGTGATTCCAGGAGCAGTTCTTCAGCTGGGAAAAGGTGGTTCAGGAGGACCCTGTTGTGACTTTCCCAATTTTAGTTACTACAGTCAGACTTCCTCTCTTCTTGGTCACAATTACAACATCTGAGGTACTCGGTATATCCTTTCCGTACATGTAGGTAGTGAGATACTGAATTTATGCTCCATTGGATAGGCCAAACTGTTTGAATGTTTGACACCTAACACACAAAACAGACACTTCACTCTGAGCTTTGTCACAGGAAGAGATTACTTAGTGGGCAGAGGGAAAGATCTAAAGACCTGCTCAAAGTCCTCTGAAAAATTCAACACCCCCCCTGTCCCTTGAGGATTCCTGGTCTATGACTACTCAATGGGGAGAAAGAGCATTCAGGGTAGTATTAAGAACCTCAGTCCAAGTATCAAAAATACACAGAAACCCTGTGTAAATGGCATGCACCACCTCACAAACTACCAACCCCTTGATCTATCAGGTACTTCATGCCCCATCTGTGGAACCATCTGGAAGACCATCTGCATTTCCACAACAGCTTCCATCATCTCAGAACCCACAAAAACAAAGGACAACTCGTTTCCACCACCCTGAGGGACTGTATTAAGAGCAAGACATTATATTCATTGAATAAAAATAAAAAATGTTGGAAACATTCAACCAGTCGGGAAGCATATGTGGCAAGAGAAACCGTGTTAACACTTCAGGCTGAAGGCCCCTCATCTGTATGAAGGATCTCTGACCTGTAATGTTGGCCCCTTCTCTTGTCACAGATGCTGCTTGACCTGCTCAGCACTTCCAGCATTTTCTGCTTTTATATCATGCTTCCAACATTTGCTTTTTTTTGTAGTGTAATGATGAAACTATCTTGCCCGTTCCAAGCCTGCCTCTTGGGTAAAGCATGCAAGGCAGTCAAGCAAAATGCATTCTTAATCAGTATGAATTACCTGGAACCAGAGGATCTTCGATACACAACATGGATGGTCTATACCCATTGGTCATGTTCTTCATGATTTCATCTTTGGCAACGTACGCACCTCCACTTCTTATTCTTATACCAGTTTTCAAGTAATTAAAATGTCTTCCGTACAGTTCGAAGAATTCCACCAGAAGAACTCCAAGATTTACACTAGGCCTTCTGGCATCAATTCTTGGATGCAACTGAAATATTCAAGAGATTCAGTTTAGCATGAAAATATCCACCTTTGCAAAGAAGTAGATCCACTGGTTTTCATAAGCTGAGTATTTTAGACATAAGAGTGCAAGACCAGAGCTTGCCAGCCCAATAAACCCAGCCGTGAATGACCATCTATAGTCTACCCATGCCTGTGCTTAGCTGGTCTAAATGCCTACCTTGCTGGCCAAAAACATCCTAAATGCCAATGTGACAGTTTGGATAAAAACATGACCTCCAGTGCTGTGAGGAGGCCCTTCCCTTGAAATACACTTGAAACCCTTCAAACCTTTCAGAGCTGTTAACATCCTCCTCCCAGCTTTTCTTTCTCTTAACTGCAATTTAACAGTTTTCAAATTTAAACTGGGATAAATAATTAAAAACTTTATAAGGTTAAATAAAACCATTTGCAAGTAATTGCAAATTAATGCAAAACAAGCTTTCCCTTACCTCCGTAATTATAATGAACAAACCCTTTTGTGCTCAACGTGGTGTCAAATTGTGCACTAGACATAACCTGAAGCTATACCTGAGATGTGATTCCCCATTAATATATCCAGGACTTGCACATTTGACAGTACAAGAGCACAAGCCTCAAATGGGCTGCTAGATAAATATTTAAACACCTCTGGTTCCATGTTGAACAACTGACATTTCTCAGCAAAATTTAGCTCCTTAAAGTAAACTCAAGAACTTCTTACCTGTAGGAAACTAATAGCCATCAAAATGAGGCTGTAAGAACTAATTCCTCCAGTAAAGACTTCATTCAAATCCCTCTGAAGAAGAAATTGTTTTAAGACCAGTATTAAGTAAGGTAACACTGGGTAACCCTGTGAAGAAAAATAAATACATTTGTGATAACTCTCAACAAGACAAAAATTGCCAAGGATTAAAGCCAAAACATTTAAAAGGAACCAGAATCAGCAAACTGATAAATTGATTTATGATGCCGTAAAACTCCTCAGAATAATGATATCTCACATGGTGTACAAAATTTAACAGCATAAACACCAAGTAACAGAACATTAGTTACCCATGATGTCAGTGTCCAATTGAGTAGGTTAAGTATTCAAATATACAGGACAACAAAACAAATGCATAGAGTAATATCAACGGCTTAATGGTCAGCCAAGTTTCTGCACCACTGAAATGAACAAAAATTATGCCACAGAACTTCAGTAAATGGCAAAAGTTGGCACACGGCAGAGAGCAGTTTCAAGACAGGACTGGGTTCTTACTGAAAATGTTTGCACATTATAAACCCCTTTCATTTTAATCATTTCAAGAAATTGCTCTTTTCCCCCTCAAAAATTACATTTTAAGACGAAAATCTGTCTTTCAGTGAAGCTGTTAGAAGTAACCTCCCAGAAAAAGCTGGA
>JARFYF010000084.1:101887892-101902204 GCA_030265395.1 Rhina ancylostomus | reverse complement strand
GTAAAAGGTTTGCTGAATTTTCCATTTGCTGGGAAGTCTCTGACTTTAAGGTTGTCTGAGACTGAATAGATAATCAGAAGGGATCTCTTGCTCTGGTTAATTCACTCTCATGTCAGCAGCCTTCCTTTCCTGCATTTGCTTTTCATGACTGCTGCCTTTATTCCAGAGTATCGTTATGTGCGGAGGTATTTGGCTCAAGTCATCGTGCAAAATGGATGATATTGAATCAATCAGCATTATACACAGAGCCAATTATTCAATTCCATTTCAGTAGAGTTGTTTGATCAAAACATATGCAGTTTGTCAACCCCTCTTCTATCTGGTATTCTTCAATCTAATTACACAGTTCAACATTAACTTTATTGAATATTTTTCAACTTTTTGATTGTTATCACTATAAAATGTGTTGTCAGTTTTTCCTTTCAATTCACACTTGTCTATACTAAATTTTATCTGCCATTGTCCCTACCTGTAGAAATCATATCCAATTTATTCTATCGATTATGAACTGCCTCTTCTAAATTCACAGAAACCCCACACACCCATCTCCCCTTAACTTGGTGTTGTCCAAAAACAACCGCTTCACTCTGACTTTCTACACGTTAGTGAGTAATGTTAATAGGTTCTGCACCTATCCCTTAAGTATTTCAACGAATACCCACCCCCAGCCCTGCTCCCCATCCAGTCTAATAAGTAACACTAATAAGCAGTCATTGTTTCCTACCCTTCAGCCAATCTCTTACTCATTCAGAAATTACTCTGAACCCCTACAGTGCTGTCTGATGTCACCATATAACTTACACTGTCTATGTTAAATTGGGTTCTTCAACCAAGAGCTAGGAATAACTGCAGAAAATTGGGCCATCGCCAATTGGACAACAAATTCTGAATAAACAATTCTGCTCCATGTCCTGATCTTATTTGCCTGTGAGATTCTTAAACACCAGGTGGTCAAAACAGAAAACATTGCAAGTCTATTGTGTATTACCCCTAGCTGTGTGGCATATTAGAGGGAAAGAAAGGATTTTTTTCCCCCAGAGTTATCCTGTTTGAATAGATGTATTTTCCATGAGGGAAAGATCAGAGGTATGGAGAAGGGTTAGATGAGGACTAGCTTTAAAGGAGGATCCAGGGGAACAAGTCCCACAGTAAGTATGCAAAGAAAAAATACATAACCAGAGTTTATGGGCACATATGTCATGCAACGCACCCACTTCAGCCACCCACCCACCCACCCCCAACTTCCTGCCAAAAATTGGTAAATTTAGACACCTGTGTACACCCCAAGAAAAGATGGTTGGAAAATCCTATTATACAAATCAGGATGGGCAGCCAACTCATACCAGAGCAGCTTGACTTTTATATAATTGAAAAATAATAAAACTATAGGTGCTGGAAATCTGAAATAAAATCAGAAAGTGCCAGAAATATTTAGCAGATCAGAGGAGCATCTGCTGAGAAGGAAACAAAATTAATGAAAGATCATCAACCTTGTTTCTCTCCACAGATGCTACCTAATCTACTGAATATCTACAGAATGTTCTGCTTTTATTAGCTAGGATCCATCTTCTGCTCCCCAACTAAGTGCAAGCTACAACTCCAATATCCCCAAAACTTTGGACACCTTTTTGTGAGTATGAGTGGATTTAGAGCATATCGATATAGGCAGATCAGGGTGCTAAGTAGGATGTCATGACACATCATCATTGCTGCAACTTTGGAGCTCGGTGCTCCAGCTAATGTCATCCCTTATGCGGACACAAATGAAGGATCTCCTGCAATAAACCCGTTTCCCCCCTGCCCCCCAACCTTCCCCTCCCCATCCCACCAGCAATATTTGAAGGAAAAAACTATTACAGATTAGTGGCTTCTTGATTTCCCCTGGCTGTGGCAACAAGGCTTGCTGCTTTCCATAATTCTTTAAGCTGCAAGTTTTATCAGGGGATGATGAGCCAGGTGCCAGAGTATTTTGCCCTGATTTTCAAGTAGCGGTTAGAATCACACAGTCATAGAGCTATACAGCATAGAAACAGCCTTCTTGGCCCAACAGGTCCATGCTCACCTCCAAGTACGTATCTGCACTAATCTCATTTACCACTACTTGCTCCATTGTCTGCTCTACCTTGGGGATCCATGTGCCTGTCTAGATACTTCTTAAATGTTGTGAGAGTCTCCGGCTCAATCACCCCCTCAGGGAGTGCATTCAAGATTCTAACCACCCACTGGTTGAAAAAGCTCTTCCTCAGATCCCCTTTGAGTCCCTTCCCCTTACCCTAACCCAATGCCCTCTGATTCTAGATATGGGAAAATGTTTCCTACTATCTAGCCTATCTATACCCTCAATTTTGTTTGCCTGCATTGTCCCCCCTCAGCCTCCTCCAAGGAAAACAAACCCAGCTTATCCAGTCTCTCTTCATAACTGAAATGCTCCATCCTCAGCTCATTCCTGCTGAATCCCCTCTGCACAGTCTCCAATGAAATAATGTCCCTCCGATAGTGTGGCAACTAGAACTGCACACAATATTCCAGCTGCGGCCTAACCCATGTTTTATAAAAATTATAGCATCATCTTCCAGCTCTTATATCCTGTAAGCCTTCATCACCTTATCTACTTCTGTTGCCTCGTTCAGGAATCCTTGGACCTGGACACTAGGGTCCCTCTGTTCTTCAGTACCTTCTGGGACCTTGATGTATGTCCTCCCAATACAAATCACGATGTATGTCCTCCCAAAATCCTTCATGTCGAACTTATCAGGATTAAGTTCCATCTGCTATTGCTCGGCCCATCTTACCAACTGGTCAATATCATCCTGCAGCCTATAACTATCCTCTTCAGCATCTGTTCCCTGATTTGGTACACATTTCTCATTAAGTATAGGATGAGTGGGAGAATGAACAAAAGACATTCAGAGCAGGAAGAGCTGCAAGAAGATGGAGGCAGAGGAAAGAGTCTCAGAAAACAATTTTATCCATCAAGAATGCTCAGGGGCATTTCCTCTACCTGGACATTAGAAAACAATATATAAAAAGTTTGACTTTCAATCATAATTGAATTTTGCAATTTGCTGTAACTACAACTATAACCTCAGAGCAGGATGGTCTATCTTGCCAGTGGCCGTCAAAGTGGTAATGGCCATAAACTTGGATGTACTGAGACTCTTTTCAGGCTGGAGCTGGAGATATTTGCGATTATCTTGCAGTTTGCCATGCCATTGAATAATTGGGGCCTTGATGTGATTGATTCAAAAACAGCTGAGTAAATTTCATTCTTTCTGTCCAGAAAACAGCTGGAGCAGCCTGGAGTGAGCTCATGATTTCATAAAAAATACAGATATTTCAATGTTGCAGTGAGTGAATGTTCACATTCACATTGTAGTGGTTAAGGCAGATACAATACCTTAAAAGTCAGTTGGACAGATACATGGATAGGTGGTTATGGGCCAAACACTGGCAAATGGGACTAGCTTGGTTGGCATGGACCAGTTGGGCTGAAGGGTCTGTTTCCATGCTGCATGGCTCTATGATTCTATGACATTACTGTAGACTTCAAACATCAACTTTCAGACGCACCACACCAAAAGAAATTCCATTTCCTCATTGACCAGTTAGTATACAACCAAACACAATATCTGAAATCCTGGCAACATGTTTGATATCTTCATTCTGCAGCAGTACACTGTAACATCTCCAGGATCTTAAAATCTAATTACTGACTGCATGGCTATTGACTTACCTCTGTGATCCATGCACGTATGGAAACATATACCATGAAAGCTGCTGCACAGAACATGTTTACAGCTGATTGTTGGTCTGTGGAAAAATAATTCTGTGGGCAGGTAACAACAAGGATACTGTGTTGTAAGACAAGTTCGAGGGTCTCGAGGGACAAGGAATCTGGACACAGTCTTTGGAGTTAGAATGATTTATTTATAAAAGACAAACGCGGGACAGGATAAACAGGAACAAATGCACACACACACTGGTGATCGTGACCATGGGGGAATCTCAACAAGGGTGAGTTGCACACATAACAAACTGGGTACAAACGATCAAGGAAGAAACAATACAATGCCTGCCACCCCTCAATCTCAGTGCAAGCATGAATATACACTACCAGGAATCTACTTAGGATGCTCCTAAACCTTGTGGAAGTGCAAACTCTTACCAATTCAGCATTGTTTCACAATTCCTGGAGCAGTCAAGAGAGAGAGAACACACACACGTGGCACTCTTCATAGTGCTGGAGGGCTGGGTGGTCCAGCCCAGGTAGTTCAAACAAGCCAATGGCCCAAGGCCAGGTACAAAGGTGTTTACAGAGGCCAATGATCAAGCGTGTGCACTAATGGGTGGGTGGAGCCAGACCTTGATTGACAGTGATGTGTCTTTCGACCAGGTGTGATCAGTGGTGTCACGTGACAATCATGACCCTTCACAATACATACCGGCAGACTGAAAGTAGTGGAATTATAAACAAAGTCATCCTAAATGAACGCTATCGCCTCCCACTGCAAACTCTTTGCAGTGTTTGTTCAAAAGACCTCCTGGCCCTGTGTATTTAAATTTCATTTCCCCACCTCCTCCATCCAATCCCAATGCAGCTTCATAAAATCCCAATGGAGCCTACTCTTTCTCATGCCTTGTCATTACTACATCTTTTTCCACAAGTACTTCCTGATGTTAGCTAGACACTATGGATGCAGTCTGGCTTTAAATTCTCTAGGCTAGCTTTAAGTGACGTTCATTAATCATGATATTTGGCTACTTGCTGAGTTATCTATCCAACAGAATAGTTAGCACTGAATGCACGTAGAAATCTTGTAACTGGGCAAAAAGTATGAAGTGGCTTACTGCCTGCATTGGAAGCATTGGGTATGGGTTATTCCCATTTGGCAACTCCCAGTGCACCTTTTAAGGGCGATCCAATTTAGTCCTGTGCAAATATTGAAGCTGTGCTTTCTCATGATTTTGTTGGCAGGTTTCTAATTACAAAGTTAAACCAGAATTTTGTTATTTTGTTAAAGGTGTAATTTTACCCCATACATCTGTTTGATCTAAAACAGAACTTGTACTGTTTGATTGTTATCGGGAGGTGAAAACATAGCTGCAAAAGAATGAGAATGGAAAAAAGAAAGTCCGAATGATTCCAATAGATCATCGTCACATGTTAAGTCAATCAAGCTGAAGGGCGGTGAGTACTTGCCAACAAGTCTGGAACAGTATTCCAGAAATTAGACCATACCTTCAGGAATTTCTTTAAATAAAGTCACAGTGAATACATAATTCAATATGCATGTCTATTTGGCACAGCCTTTGGATTCATGCTGGCCATGTTGGCAAGGCTGCCTGGAACCACGGAGATAGGAAAGCAACTCTTAGCTGCCTACTGATTAATTTGCTTATGCTGATTTCTGAGGTCTTTATACTGCAGCCCAAAATATAGTGAAGAAGGCTATAGTCCAATAAGAAACTAAGTATCCTTTTGATTTCTTTAAGAAAATTAGTCCAGTGTTGCTGATTCAAAATGCCAGATACTTTGATTTATACCAGTTCTTCAAATATCTCCTACCTGCTCTCATAAATACAATTACTTTCCAATGAAGAAGATGCAGTGTAGTGAAGCAAGTTGAATGCCTGAATGTCTGAGTTGTGCAGTCAGCAGCAACATTCCCTGCCAGCAGCCTAAACGTGTGAAGTTACCCCAAAAGTCATTCCAGTAAAATCTGGTCAGCAGTGTTCAACGTAAGTGGAAAAATAACTCCATGTTTCTAACTCTGAGGATGAAGAGTAATTGTAAGATACCCAGACAGCCTGTAAAGAATGTACTGTGATTTTATTTCTTGCCACACTCGATTAGTTGGCCACCAGATTGCATCAAGTTTTTGTGGCATGGAAAGAAATAAACTATCAAGGCTTAAATAATTACCTTGAATGGGTGGCAGAAAGGCAAATTTTTCGATGGTATCATAAACCTGGATTGGAGGGGTTGGAAAGATATACACTGAAATACATGACCTTCATTCCTAGTGCATGTCATGACAACTTCCCAACATACAGTAAGTTTCTGCCAAACATTATAAGTACCTTTACATACATTATAATGAATGGATTCATAATGTTCCCATATTTCATGCAGAGAAGTAGCTGCACCTTTATAACATCCATATGTAATGAATAAGCTGCTTTGTTTTTTTTCCTTATGAGTTAAAAACTGTACTGGAGTTTTTTCAACCAAAGATCCTGAAGCTGAAATGTAATGATGTATATTTTCCAATGGAAATCTCCTGGCCTTTATGTTATTTGAAATAAGAGGGGCCAGATCAGAAGCTGATTTATGTAGTATTATCTTCCAATATACATTTCCTGAGACGATTGTTAGTGCGAATGAGTTGTGCTGGCAATAATTGTCAAAGTCAAGGTCAATATGACCCTGATTGTTTTCACCTCAGGTTCTTTACCAAATCTCACAAGAGACATCAATTACAGAAATCTTCTAGCAGTAAACAGATGCTCAAAGCACTGGGATGTTTGCAAGATGTGACTATTGTGATGCTTGCAAGAACAGTTTATGTTATTCCACTGGATAAACAACACCAGTGAGAAGGCTAAGCTGTTATTCTAGATCACAGATCCCGTCGAAAAGATAAGCATTGATATTTATTTGGTATTAAAAAGCAGCACACATAGTTCTACCGCCTTCACAATAGCATGCCCACCTTAAACATACAAAAGTGATTTAACTACCAGCACAGAATAATACAGGTTTCTACTTGATTTTCCTACTACAGTTTTTTTTATATTTTGAGGCAATCCATTTGAGTCAAATTGATTATGTGATAAAATCACATACAACATTAGAACACCATGACAACAAAATTTAATATACCATCCTGATGCAGCACTTCAATTGCCAAAATAGATGAGGGAAACTGTTTCAGCATAAACCTCAGTCTCACTTTCTGCTGCATGCACTATTTGCCCAGAACTCAGCCAGTAAAGGTTCAGTGTAGGATTGACATCAGTAAGTGTTATTTGCACCTGACAATAGAGGGTCTGGAATAGTTTTATTCCCCTTAGAAAATTCAGAGAAGGATTTCTTCCCCTTACTTTCCCTGTCCTTTTTCTGTGTTTCTCTCTCTGGAGATTACACCGATAATTGACTTATTATTGTCACAGGTACCAAGATACAGTGAAAAGCTTTTGTTTATATGCCATCCAGATAGATCAATCTATACATAAGTACATTGAGGTAGTACCAAAAAAAAACAGAATACAGAATATAATATTACAGTTACAGAGGAAGTGCAGTGCACTGCAGTGCAGGTAGACAAATAAAGTGCAAGGGCCATGATGAGGTAGATTGAGAGATCAAGAGTCCATCTTTATTGTATAAGAGGTCTGTTCAAGGACAGGGGCTGTCCTTGAGCATGACAACACTGTGGGACATCCTGGATGGACCAAAGCGTCTTTTTCTGTTCGTCATTATTTTTATGTTCCTAACAACAGCTAGACATGAAAGCATGGTTAACATTAAATTAAATATAACAGAGCATGAGGAGACATTGAGTAGTTTGCTTTATTTGGACAGCGCACAATAAATCAGGTCCCAAGGAATTGTCTTAATTTGTCTGCCCTGTTGAAGTTGCTAAATTTCTACCTGTCTTGAAGCCAGATTTGCTTAGCACTTCATGCTACTTTTCAGGATTTCAAGAAGATCCACCTTCTATTTCCAATAACATTTCCACCAAAACCATGGAAACAGCAGCTCTGTCTTCCAATTGGGGGGATCTGTGAATATCAAGTTTGCAGAAAATTACTGTCCATTTCTGACCAGAATGGTGGTGGATAAAACCTTGAAACAACCTTAGTCCAAATGAAATGAACTAACATTTGGTCGGAAATATTGAGTCCAAAGTACCTCCCAGTGAGAATGCCACAGCAAATGTATTTAGGAATCACTAACTCTGCCACGACAATAACAAATGAGAAATTTTCTATACATGAAATTTATGAGGCGAATTCTACACTTCAATTAGACCCATGCTTACAGGAAATGTATATCACCAGTTTTGACTTAAATGCTATTGTCTTTATCAAAAATATTCTTTACCTCATTATGTCTAGACTTCATTTCTGCTTTGTTTCAATTTAAGTTTCTTTCTTGGGATGAATTATTACTGCAATCATGTTAAATATGTTTTGACATGAACACATATTAAGTTCCAATGATCTTGTCTAAGAACCCAAATAAAAGCGATGGATGCTCCTTTTGGGAAAGCTTTCTAAATTGATTTCTTTGAATGAAAAAGAAACAGGTAATCCTCCAAACAAAACTGCACTCAAATAATGCATGAAAACCTTAAATAGTCAAAATATGCCTATTTAATATTCAAGTGACTTGGTCTTAAATATATTTCACATTTACTGGAGGCACAGATAGATGCTAAGATTTCATAAACTGAGATACAGTGTGATCACACACAAGCATTTTCTAATTTCTTAAGTCTTAAAAGCAGCCAATGAATTCTTAGCACTAACACGTTTGCTTTTTGAAATTCAATCTGAAAGTACATTGAATTATACTCCAGTAAGGTGATATGAAAGCACGCATAATTCAGGTTTTTGGCTATCAGCCAGCCTTGGTATATTCTTGAATTGTCTGAAGAAATGTGACCATATTGAACTTCTTCTATTTGCAGAACTGGTTTGGATATCTGAGTTCCACCACTGGATGAAAGCCCAGTTGCTTTAGAAACTAAGAATTATCTAGAAAAATATTTTTTCCCCTGGTTGGAATAAACCTTTTTTAAGGTGTCAGATGTTAACAATTTATTAACCTGACTAAGTAATTCTAGTTTCATAAGATCCTTAAAATATATAATCAAATTATTTAGTTAAATCTTGAGGTGAAGAGGGACATTTTCCCTGCAAAGTTCGAGTATCAATGCAAATGAATGCCATTGTCTTATTTATTACAATTGCACAGCTATACTTGTCCCTGGTGAGGATGCTACATTGTCAAAGGATTCTGTTGGTCACTAAAATGAAGGCAACACCTTTAACCAAGAGAACTACAATATTTGCTTTTGCTAAAAGTTCAAATTAACTTGTCAGAGTCATAGAGAGATAAGTACAGGAAAAGGCCCATCTGCCCAACTAGTCCACGTTGACCATTAACTACACATTTACATGAATCCTACACTGATCCCTATTTTTATTCTCCATACATTCTTATCAACTCCCCCCAGATTCTACCACTCACCTACATACCAGGGTCAATTTATTGTGGTAATTAACCTACCAAGCTGCATATCTTTGGGATGTGGGAGGAAACCAGAGCACCCTAAGCCACACAATCAAAGGGAGAATGTGCAAACTTCACCCAGATAGCACCTGAGGTCAGAATTGAACCTGGGTCTTTGGTGCTGTGAGCCAGGAGTTTTACGAGCTGTCCCACCATGTTGCTTCAGGACAAATCTTTCACTAGTTTCATAATGTTTCTCAGTAATCAAAAAACACTTGATGGGCATGCCCATAGGTGATCTACTTGATACTGGTGTACACTGAAAACTGGGAAATATCAATCAATTGATAATATGCTCATATTAGGCTTCTCACATCAGACATAGTGTAAGGTGCACATATTTTCCTGGAAGAAACTAAGTTCTAGAGAGGTTTACAATCACTATGCTGAAATGCGACCAGATGTCTCGCTACAAGAACATGTACAGTTCATACTACCCTGTAGACTTCAGTCAGTTATCACTGCACATGTTAAAAATATACATTCCAAGTTCTTTGCAAAGCCACATGCAAAGTTGGTGGTGGATTTCTCCTTGGTTCTTGCACTGCATGCAGATTTTCAAGCAGGCCTGCAAATGGACCAAATGTTGCATTGGGCATGCTCCAACAAAGTCCTCATCTGAGTCCTCTTGTCCAGAATTTGCATGCCCTCTGGGCAGCTGGCCTCTGGACCTACTTTTCTCTCTGCCTTTTGTGTGCGGTCAATCACCATATCCATACCTCACTTTTAATCTACTTTATATGGTACATAAAGTCACCTCACTTGAGCTGGTGGCTGTGATTTCAAATGAGCAGTGCAGTGCTTTTCTTTGTCACTGTCTTCTCCACAGGTAGCATTCCTATACCTGAATGAAGAAAGGTACAGAGGTTGGATCATGATGATGATGTGAGGGTAGCGAGTCAAAGGTGCATCCTTTACCATTTGTGACATGAGATATCTGATCAGATATGAACATACGGAAATCTTCATTTGCGTCAGCCCTGCCCTCCATTAAGTGACCCTGTCTTCCAGCGCAGTCAGTTTTGGACCCAGGTTGCTTGAGCGCCTTTTCTTGCAAGGGAGAGGGATGTGCTTAAATGACTTTCCCTGCAATGTGTTTAGGTGATGTGGCTGTCGTAGTTGAATAGCTGGCAACTTATTAAAGCTGTGAGATGTGGGTATGAGGCTTGGTGTTGTGCTAGAATGGTGCGAAGGGCACTGATTGATAATACATTGTTGATTATGTGACAGAAATGTAGTGCATCGAGCAGAGTGTGAAAGTTGCAGTGCACTTGTTGATCACTTCTCTCCAATGATCAAAGTGCCCATATTGGTGTTCAAAATTCAGGGTGCCTGTTCTTGCCTGTGCCCCGACCTGATTTTCATGAGACATCCAAAATCTTTGTAGTAACTTCCATGA
Organism: Rhina ancylostomus; assembly: GCA_030265395.1. NCBI lineage: Eukaryota > Metazoa > Chordata > Chondrichthyes > Rhinopristiformes > Rhinidae > Rhina > Rhina ancylostomus. The sequence goes on along the minus strand of JARFYF010000084.1, from coordinate 101,891,504 downwards.
ACACCTCCATTATAAGAAGTGTAGATGTGACTTCAATCAGTCCCCACTACCGTCAACTCGTGCCAGCTACTAGTATAATCAGCCTCTGTGTTTATGTGCTAAATCAATGAGTAGTTTGGTTGGTGTTGGCTGAATGCTTAACCAGTTCAAACTAGTGCAGGTTAATTCAAAACTTTAGCCTCTTCTTTTCAGTGCTTTACAATATTGCCCTATACTAATGTCTTGAAAACAAACTTTGAAACTGAGTGAAAATAAATTATTTGCCTATTATGTTGCAATATGTTGGGTTCTGATGCAGGAGAATTACAGCAAACTATTTATAACTTCCACTAGTTTACAGTAAAATTGATAAATATTCTCTGGCTTACCTGTACTCCCTGGGAACATTCTTCCCAAACCAGCAACACTGATCTAGTAATCTAATAATCAAAACAAAATCCATGTGGAACAGATATTCAGTCAAAAAAACTTTTGCTACTCCCTTATTGAATTAACTCCACTGGCTGCATGATTTGCTACTTGCGGTTTTCATTTCTTAGTAGACAACTGTTGCAGCTCACTGAAGTATCTATAACAAACCATTACAGAACATGGCAAATTATTTAAATTATTCATTATATTTTTTTCAGCAGTAGACTAGGAGTAATACAGAAAAAGGAATAATATCATCAATGAATCTCTCAGTCACTCAATCTTATCCAATTTTGTTGGTATTTCCTTTTGTTTCGCCCTTTAGATGAAACAGGTTACTATGGATGTTATTTGGACTACATGCTATAAGGGCACAGCTGTAGAATATAGCTTCTTGGATGCCACAGGGCAGTCTGACTTGGTTAGCTTTCAGGAAACTTGTCTTGGTATTGTTTGAAAAGTTGGTGATTTTTATGCTTTTTATGATTTGTTCATCAGATGTAGACACTGCGAGCAATGCCAGCATTTATTGTCTGTTCCCAACTGCTCCTGAACTGAGGAGGCTTCCATGAGTGAACTAGATGTATTTTTTAATGACAAACTGGTAGTTTCATGGGAACTATTACTGATAATAGGTTTTCAATTCCAGATTTGCTAGTTAGTTTAATTTAAATTCCACAGCTGCTATGATGGGATTTAAACTCTTTGGATCAATGATTATGTTTTTGGATGCAGTCCTGCAACTTAACCATTATGCTACCACGTCTTCCACTATGGTACGACTTGTAGGCTTCCAGTGATGGAGCATTCACATTGCCGTTCGTACAGCGGAAAAGGTTCACCTGTTGTCAGTGACAGGCCCCTGGCACTTCCATTGATCTGAAGGAGGACACACTGCAGGAGTTGATTTATGCCTTTAAGTTACCTGCTCATGTAACTCACCATTTTAACCATCTGGTACACTCTCTCCTCCAAGTGGAGTCTATCGTGCAGCCATGTGGCAAAAAGTATTTCCAGCCAGAGTGTCATCAGAAGTGACAATAGGTTCCAAGGTATATTAGCAGTGTAAAACTTAATACTCACAATCTTCTAGTACTAGATGCTGCCTGACCTGCTGAGTTCCTCCAGCATTTTATGTGTGTTATTACCTCATAAAATTAGAGAGGTTCCTCAAGCAATTCCCTTTTCATAACTCAGGGCCTCGAGTTCCAGCTCTATTTCCCATTCAGTAGACTCAGAAACAGACATTACAAAACACCTCCTGTATTGTTGCCCCTGCTACCACGACTCATCTGTGCTCACTTGTACTACATCTTTCACTTAGTATAGGATCCTCAAGCTCCCTATCTATTGCACTCAATGTGCTGACTTTGCTGCAGTGCTTGCCAGTGTCTGATGGCCTTCCTCTCAAGGCTGCCTCTTGGCTTATCTTCTGTAATTTCCTGGGTAGTTTCTTTTTGTTCAGAAGGACCAGGAAAAAGGGAAGGGATAATATTAGGGTGGGAGTGACTGAAGTGTACCACATGAAAGGTTTCACCATTCTGAGGCCTCTGCATTGATTGAAGGTGTAATTCCTTTCGGTCTGTGAAGTGTTATGTGAAAGAAGCAGTAAATGCGATCAGACAAGTTGCAGTCTAGGTATCTTCAATGCTGCTAGCTCCTTGTGTCCCAATTATTCCCAATGCTTCCAGATCTATCTGGATCAGGGGTTCCTTCCATTTGCTTAATTCTTCCCTTGGTGCCAGATGATACTTTTGGCTTCAAAAAGAGAAACAGAGTGTTATGAATGGCCACAGAGAGGAAGACTGCATATTTATGGGGATTCTGTACTAAAAGAATGCACCTGCCCAGAGAGAGAAGATGCTGGGAGAATGGGAAGACGATGCGTGAGAAGTGACTGCCTTGAGTATGAATTGAGGAAGCTTGCATGAGGTGCAGGTTCAGCCACTGGCACCGGGAGAAGAACATGGTGCTAGTGGAAGCAGTGAAGCTAATCAGGTATGACATGTGCATCTGTAAAGAGTGAGAGTGGGAGGTGGCATGTCATGCTGCTAAGATTCATGGTGTAGGGCATGATACATGGGTGGTCATTATCCAAATACTGGCAAAGGTGCAATGCAAGAAATGAAGAAAGGAGCACCTGTAAAGATTTTGGTTGTACCTGCAACCTGATCCAGATCCTATGGCTAGTGACCCTACACTCATTTCACCTGTCAGCCCCCACCCACCCACCTTCCCCATCAGAGCCTTCTTCCTTCTTTAGTGAGAACATTCACAATTGTTTGGCTGAGGGAATGGAACATAATATTTCTGTTTGCTAAGTGCTCAAAACCGGACAGGATCATGAGTGGTGGAGAGGATGCAAGGAGTCTTCAATGTGATTTAGACAAGTTGAGATAGTGGGAGATGCAGTGTATGGATAAATGGGAAGTTATCAACTTACATGGGAAAAACAGAAAGGCAAAATATTATTTACTTAATGACAGACTGAGACATGTTGACGTACAAATGTATTCGGGTGTTCTTGTACACCAGTCAATGAAAACAAGTGGGTAGAGGTGGCATGCAGTTAAGAAGGCAAATGATATGTTTGGTTTCACTGCAAGACGGCTTGGGTGCAGGAGCAAGGATGTCTTGCTACAATTATACAGGGCCCTGATGAGACCGTACTTGGAATATTGTGCGTAGTCTTGGTCTCCTTACCCAAGAAAAGATATACTTGCCATAGCGGAAATGCAATGAAGGTTCACCAGACTGATTAGTAGGATGGTGGGACTGTCCGATGAGAAAACATTGGATCATCTCGCCCTATATTCACCACAGATTGTGCTCTAACTCCATCTACAAGTTTGCAGATGATACCACCGTTGTAGGCCGTAACTCAAACAGCGATGAGTCAGAGTACAGGAAGGAAATAGAGAGCTTAGTGGAATGGTGTTATGACAACAACCTTTCCCTCAATGCCAACAAAAGAGCTGGTCATTGACTTCAGGAAAGGGGGCGGTGTACATGCACCTGTCTACATCAATGGTGCTGCAGTTGAAAGGGTTGAGAGCTTCAAGTTCCTGGGAGTGAACATCACCAACAGTCTCTCCTGGTCAAATCACGTAGAAGCCACGGCCAAGAAAGCTCACCAGCCACTCTACTTCCTCAGGAGGCTAAAGAAATTTGGTTTGTCCTCTTTGACTTTCATCAACTTTT
>JARFYF010000084.1:101409412-101420663 GCA_030265395.1 Rhina ancylostomus | reverse complement strand
TCCACTAGCCCACAAAGAAGGAGTGCCCCACGCCATCTTGTGTCGGGGCCTCCGACGACGCTCGCAATCGTGGGAGCCGGTTCGTGAAAGGTAAGTCGCCACAATATTATAAAATAACAAAATTACAAAAAAAATCAAAGTTACACCATCAAGTGTAGAACCTGCCCTCCACATTGTGTAAACAATTTCTAAAGTACCATGCAACAGGCTTTTATTAAGCTATTCGGAAATAAAATCTTACCAATTACATGCTAGAGAAACAGACGCAACTGATTTGTAATCTCTGCAGCATAGAATGGGATTCCTATTTTGGCAACAATTCCCTTTTATACTCTGATAATGGGCAAAATAATGTAGTTGGCAGAATAATTTTGAAATAATTCCTAATGTCGTAAACCTCTCATTATAGATGTTTCTAAAAATGCATTGAATAATCATTTGGTTATTAAAAGTTAATGTTGTGCAGCAGTTTGTGCAAGACAATGTCGGCTTTGTATTAGGTATCAATAGGTGGCAACTTGCCTGACCACCACCTTGGATGGGAATAGTCCTTGGCACAGGGAGCAAACAATAATTGCATTACAAGGAACATCCACATGCAATGAGAATGTATTGAATACTGCCTACTATGGTAATTCGTGTGTTCCACGTGAGAGTCTAATACACTGTAATTACATTATCCAGCTGGATGCAGGTGAAATTGAAGTATGGACATGTCAGTACTGCTTTCAATTTGGATCCTAGATGGGAGACTAATCTATCCAACCTGTCAGCTAACAAGTTAGGAGAGCCATACAGGATCTTCTCAGTGAATCCAGGATGGATGAATTTGTTTGTCTCACTTTTGCTTCACATAATCAGAGTTAATTAATTCTGAGTTAATTAAAAGCCATATTTCTCAGACTGAAACGGTTGTTACTTTATGGGGAAAAATTCCTATTTTGGCACACCTTGCTCATTTTAAGTCTTTCAATGCCTGCGATATGTAGAAGGTAGTTTCTCCCAAGAATCTTAACTGCATAGTCTGAGTGTGTATGATGGAGGAATTTTATGCATATTTGGGTACGATTGAGCTGATCATGGTCTCTGTTTTCCCAGCAAGGTTATCACCTGTCAGGAAAATATCCCTTAAAGCTATGCTGCTATTTTCTATCCTACCATTCCATTCCAAATGTATAGGATGGTCACTCGAGATTTTGCTCAAGAGAACAAAAGAACAAAAATGCCATTCCAAGGATATCAGTAACTGTATTGCAGGCATAATTATATGGTAATATCAAAGCTGACTGCATTTGTCTACTCTGGGAGGTATTTACCATCTGTTTCATGGAGGTCTGCAAACAGCCTTCATTGCCAGTGGCAGTCAAGGTCATCACTTTTAGTCTTTGGCGGTTTCAAGGCTAACACGGGGATCATGAGCAATATGGATGTATGTATCATGCAGGTGACTGCTATGTTGTTCAGCAAGACCTGTAGTTTTATCTTATTTCTCACTAAACTTAACAGTGGTAGAACATGCCTGCCCATATTTTTTCTGCAAGATTTCTCCAACTTTAAGAATCGTGAATATTTTCCACGTGGACATCAAAGGCTCTATTTGCATGAATAAATGAATGTTTGACACAGTTAAATGGTCGATGACCAAGAGCCCTGTGTTAGGCTTGTAATTTCAAGGCAGCTGTAACAATGTAAAAAGAAATGAAATTGCTGGAGGGAGTCAGTAGCATCTGGTGAGGCAAAGGGATGGTCAACACTTCAGATCAAGACCTCCCCCCACCCCACATCAGGATGGAGGGTCTCGACTTGAAATGTTCCCCATCCCTTTGCCTCCACAAATGCTTCTTGACCCACTGAATTCTTCCAGCGGTTTATAATTTTCACTCCGGATTCCATCATCATCAGTCGCAAAGACCTGAGTTTAGAATAATCCTACCAAGACGAGCCTTCTCGGGGGAGTGGGGGCTAAAGGTATTCTCTCCTTCCATCAGTGGTGAAGCTGTTGCAATATCTGCTGATGGAAGAAGACGACAAAAATCGTAGGACCAACTTGTACTGGATCTGTCCCACTGTTCACTATGTGTGATCACCCATCCACCTGCATTAAGTTGATGTGGAGCCAGAGGTTTGATGGAGCTGCCTTTTTGTATCTGAGCGTCTTCCTGCACAGTGGAGCTGGTCATGATCTGGGACTGATCTATGGATGATGGACGGAAGTCCCTGATCTTGGACTCTCCGGTTGGCCTTGTGACAAATCACTGCAGTGAAAAAGACCTTTCACTCACTTAAGTGATAATCAATTATTTGAAACAACTTGAAGTTCAATTCCCGCCACTGTCTGTAAACAGTTTGTCTGCTCTCCCTGTGTGTCTGTGTGGGTTTCCTCTGGGTGCTCTGGTTTCCTCCCACATTCCAAAGATGTATGGGTAGGAAGTTGTGGGCATGCTATGTTGGCGCTGGAACAGTGGCGACACTTGTGGGCTGTCCCCAGAACATTCTCAGTAACACAAAAAGATGCACTTCACTATATGTTTTGATGTGCATGTGACTAATAAATATCTTTTGTCTTAAATTATTATTTGCTTTAATTAACAAAAAAACATCTTCAAGTCCCAGAAATTAACAACGTATGTAATTGACCCCAGTCAGATGATTGGGGTTGTGCTGCTTACATCAGCCATCCCTGGCAGAAAGCCAAAGGTCTGAACGTGAGGTGCATCTGACCCTCTGTTCAGCATGAGTACTGGTGATGCAGAATTAGTGATGTGTCCAGCAGCAGAATGGGAGTCGGATGTCACCAGCTGAGCTCTGTTGCTTACTGATTCCTGTGTTGCAAAGCACAGATGTGCAGGTCAGAAATGAGCTGATTCAGAAAGAGATTGGCTGGTGTTACTTCTGTCATTGTGAACAGTGACAAAAGTGCAACTTGGTTCAGTGCGACCCAATCAGAGTCTGCCACAATGGAGCATTTAATGGTAGTTCAATATGTTATTGAGCTAAAGTACACTGTCCTCATTATACATGAGGGATTATGGAGTTAATCATAGAGTAATACAGCATGGAAACAACTCATCCATGCTAACCATGGTGCCCACCATGCTAGTCCCATTTGTCCACATTTATAGAGTTGTATGGAGTTTATGGCATTTATTGGAGTCCCTGTTTATGGACGACTTGCTTACACAACAAAATGTGGACACCACTTGGGCTCCCTCCTTTATACCTTTCAGAGAACATGCCTCTTATTTTGAAAGTATTAACATGCATTAATAAACACATTAATATGTTTAAGTACCAAAAAGAGGATGATTTTAGAGAACTACTTCCTCCAAATGTATTGATACTTACAGCAATGATTAGTATTGAAATTATAAAGTGTAGTTGGGCAAACATAGACCACTCTCTACACAAACAACACACAAGGGAATCTATTGACGCAAGTAGTCTGAAAACTGATTTCTGCCATTATGTTGACAATGCCTTGGTTCCACAGTGACCATCTATATAGATTCATAGTATGAAAAAATTTGAGAAGGGACCTGGGGTTCACCTTTTGGATCACAGCAGCAAATCAGTGGATAATGATGACTGAGTGTAGACCATTGGTTTCTAGGAGCAGTGAGCTCTTGCAATGCCATACTTTATTATTGCAACCTCTCTAGTTTTAGTAAATGAAATCTGGAATAATTACTGGGCCTGATATAAAGTGGGCTACTGATTAACTATGAGTGTGTTTACTTTAATATTCCCTGAGCAAGAAGCTTTGGGGAGTGTTTGGAGACTGATAAATAATTTGATAGCTAATGTGAAAGAGCCCACTGTTTAGTGCTGATAGTTGGATTCACAGATGTGCAATAAAGTTGGAAAATGGTGGATATACTCATCACATCAGATAACATCTGTGGAAAGAGAAACCTATTTATTTAGCACCTTTTGTAACATTTGGATCCTAAAGAATGCAGCTGCCAAACTTGGCCTTTGACAGATGGTAGGAGAAGCAATGCTAAGGTGGGGGGAAAAGTGTGGAGAGAGATGTCAAAATGGAGATGGGATTTCAGCTGTGAGTCTGATGTACTGTATATTGTCACAGAACAGTAGGAACTGCAAGAGTAGATTGATGAGGACAAAGTCGTGTAGGTTTGTACTTCCGGATGTTTTCTCTCTTTCCCCAGGTCTGGCAGCCATGATCTTCAGAGCTCAATCAGTGGTGTTTCTGGGCCATTCTTAATATGGATTGAAGTCCCAATTAAAATGCATTCTGTGCCAATACTACCATCAGAATTTCCAAGTGGTGTTCAACATTGATCCATCAGATGAGGGAAGTCAGTAAGTAACCATGAGAAGGGTTCCTTCCTTGCATTTGACCCAGTGGTATGAAGCTCACAGGGCAAATTCTTGCTGAAGGTACAGGGTATCCGAAAGACTTGTAGTGGAAGAAGATACTTGAAGACAGTATCAGAAGTGGCTGATGGACAATCCTGTGGGATGAAGTCTATGCACTGAAAAAGCAGAAAGGTTTGATTTGTTGGTATACATATTTGTAGAGTCTGCATCTAGTCATTGCTTGACTAGTTTGAGGGATAGGTTTTCTGACTGAGGCAAAATCCTTGGGATATCCATAAGGAAGATCATGCAAAGTGCCAAGCTGGTCATAGCTTTGTTGTATCCATATCTTGTGCTCTGGTTGACACTATGTGTTCTATCTAATCTTATTGCTGTTATTGGTCATATCGTCCAATATCACCCCTGCAGACTGAAAGCAGATGTTCCGCAAAGGGATCACCTTGTCTGCCCCTCCGCTCTGCGTTGTAGAGGAGGCCACGTTGTGAGCACTGAATGTAGTTGACTAGATCAGAAGTGTAATTGAATTGTAGCTCCCTGTTGCTTGCCACTTTAATTCCCAATCGCACTCCTGTTCCCACCTCTGTCTGTCTGTGGCCTCCTCCACTGCCATAGTGAGGCCCAGTGTAAATGGGAAGATGACATCTTCAGTCTGGGCACTTTGCAACCCTCTGGAATTCTCCAACTTCAGTTAACTTTTCATTATTTCCCATTCTCATGCTTGTGTTGCCTTCTCACCTTATTGGTGTGTGCAGCAACATTAAATAAACTTCGCATCATGCAACTTAGATGCCTAATAGCCTGTTTTAAATATTTGCTTTTTGCTCATTGCTTTACTAGCACTGATATTTTAGTGAGCCTATCAGTTAACAACCCTTCCACTTGCCTGCCACAATGTCCTCTCTTTGATCAGCATCTCTGGGATTGAATCCATTTAATTTGGCAAAGTGTTAGGCATGCAGGCAGATCAAATTTGGGGCATGCACACATCCTTCAAGGAAGATAATTACAGAATAAAGGGAACATTGCCATGGTGATGAATATTAATAGGTCATTCTACCATAACGGGTTAAAAGATGAATTCTTAGTTCAAAACAGTCTAGTTGGTTCAGAGGTTTGGTGCCTGTAAGCTTGGGTTTCAGGCCAAGAAATACTTTGTCTCTGTCATGGAGAGAAAAAAAAACATGTTGGTCATAGAGGTTTTCAGCACAGAACAGGTCCTTTGTCCACTACAACAACCATTTTCCCCCCCCTCTTGCATCTCTATCAATCCCCCACCACCCATCCACAATAGATGGAATTTACAGTAGCCAATTAACTAGCCAGCAGGTCTTTGGCACGTAAGAGGAGATTTAAACATGGGAAATCCACACATTCACTGGGAAAGCATGCAAACTCCACACAGACAACATCCTAAGGTTGGGATCAAATCAGGATCCATGGTCTCATGGCAATCACTGCTGCCTAATGTGCTTCCTTTTCCCCAGGTCGAAGGGATTGTGTGGAGAATGTTTCAAAGGTTTTGGGGAGGGTAGGCAAGTGGAGAGTGGATTGCAATCAATTGATGGGTGGAGCGATCAAGCAGGTGATCAGCTGCTGGGAATGAACGAGGGACTGGAATTGCAGCTGTGTGGTAGGATTGCTGGCCATGTAGGTAGGGTGGGTGGTGGGAAAAGACAGGTAGTCATGTGCTGAGATGGGATGTTGGGAGTTGTTTTATCACCTACTTTGTTATTTACATATCTCTCTGATTTTTCACTTTTTGCATTCTATTTTGTTTTAAATAGTATAATTGCAAGTCTATTTGTGTTCATCCCACTGGTCTTCTGCCACTTCTCACAGTTTAACACTTTGAAGTCAGTCTCACCAAAACTTCGAAGTTGGTCATTGTTTTATGCTTTTGCCTTTCAAAGGTAATACCAGCAGCCATAATGTTGTGCTCAAAGAATAAATGTTAGAGGATAATACTCCAGGATAGATGGCACATGACCACACATACATGGGGAATCCAGGAAGGGGTTAAATCACATTAGGTAATGTATGAAAGTTTCATAGAAAAAGGGATAATGAATAGGACTGGCAGAGAGCTAATGCTGTTTCTAAGTACAAAATGGGAGATAAAACAAATATGGATCAATCATTTTAACATCAAATGACAAGGAAAAAAAAGCCATGAATATCTAGAGATAGTAAAAATAATTTTACAATGTCATCATGCTTAATTAATCTTAAGAATTCTTGAAAGGGATAATGAGAAGAGTAGAACATTGTAATCCGGAAGATGTCAAACATTCAGACTTGCTGAAACAGTTTGATAAAGAATTACACAGGAAGCTTGTGATAAAAGTCAGAATTTGTGCCATCAAGGAACAAGTAGCCGAGTGAATATAAAATTGTTTAAAAACAGAAAGTAGGATGCTGAAGTAAAGGATTATTATGTCACCTGGAGGACAAGCTGTTTTCCACAAATGGATGGCTGTTGTTCAGAATTTGCATTGCCGCCCAGTTATGAAAATAAATTTGTGTATGATAGCATAGTTGTTTGCCTTGGAGAGAAGGATAATGTAATACAGGAAACCATTGAAGTTTATTTACTTCTTAAATGCTAAATAAAGATAAACGTGAGGTGACGCAGATTGGTAGGAAAAACAGAAATATCAACTAAGAAACCAAAGAGTAAAGGAATTTGTGTACATACAGTGATCAAATCATTGAAAGCAGCATCAATAAGGCACTGGGATTTGTTTCTAGGGAAAATGGAGTTTAAAAAAAATGTAAAGTTGCATTAAACTTGTAGAGGAATATGGTAGGTCAGACAGAGACCTATGGAGAAAACACTTCAAGGCGATGATCCTTTGTCAAAGCTCGAAAAAGTGCAAAAATGAACGTGTTTTATGTTGCAGAGGTGAGACTGCGGGGAGCGATGAAGAGAACAAAGAGAATATCCGTGATAGGATAGAGACCAACATTGTCCAAATGATGTAGTGACTTCTAAGGGATGGCAATAAAAGTTTGTTAATCAGAGCCAGACTGCCTGGAGGAGTGTAAATAAAGGATAGTAGAGGGAGAATAAAAAGCTCAATGCTAGAATTGTGAGATACAGAATATGGCAATTGCTGGGAATTTTAAATAAATGAGCTCAGAACGCAAGATTCGGTCTGAAAAGCTAGCAGTCTTCAGTTGAGTCAAAATTGGAAAATGTAGTTTTATTATCAATATGGACAAATGTGCTGACAAATGGAATAATCAGTGCTTGCAGGTGAGAAGAGAAGAGATGAATTTGAGGATGGGTGGGGGATGATGTATGCATCCTTTCTGTAAGATCCAAGATGAGCAGATTTCCCCTTATTTTTCTATGCCATGTCAAAAAAAGAAAGTTATTGTGTAAGCTGCCTTAACCAGACTATCTCTACACCCTGTTTCTTTCAGAGATTCTGGAACTCCAATATTCTTCTGTACCTCTTCTCTTCTTTGTATCCAACCAAACATTCTATGTTCTCTTGCGTTGTGTGGCCTCCCAAATGCACTGCTTCATAGATGGAGTTTCATTTGCCACTTTCCTCTCCACCTGACCATTGATAGCTGCCTGAAGTGTACCGATATTTCATTCTCACATCTAATTTTTGTATTTAACCCATCAAATATAACTGTTAGTGAACAATTACGCAAATCCTAATCTCTTGGTGAAGCTAAACCTTGGCATTTTGCACTCCACTGATTTCTTGCTAGTAAAATAAGTTATAGATTCAGAACATATATAAAGAGGCAATGCTGAAAGCCACAACTGTCTGAAAAGCCACCAACCTGAAACCTTTAACTTTATTTTTCTCCCACCCGCCCCCCCCCCCCCCCACCCACCCACAGTTCACTTGCTACTCCATAGTGAAGGGGCTGCCAAGACTCCCAGAGGAATGCCATGATCCAATTTCCCTGTTTTCCCTTTCTCCCCCTATGGCTGCCTTTCCTTCAGCTGAACTATGGCTGCTGTAGGGAGAATTCTGAGCACTGAAATAAAAGCAGAAAATACAGTCAGGAGTCCAGGCACAGACTGTGAAAAGAGAATTATTGTTTCAAGTTGCAGTACTTGCTGTTCTTAATTCAGATTTCCCATATCTATTTTTCTTTGATTTTTTTTCTTTGAGCATTGACTTGCTTTCCAGTGCTGAGTGCAGCAATGGTGCAGGTCCCAACTGGAACTCCCACAGATACTGTGTGGGCACATTAAACTGCGAGCTAAATGCCTCAAAACTAATGCTTTTGCCTAACTTTACAATGTTTCTCAGGTAATCCAAGGGGGCATTTAATGCACCAAAAAAAAGTGAAATCTGGTTTCAAGACAACATTGCACTAAGCATACAAATTTAACAAAATAATTCATTAACTAGCAATTTATTATTCATTAGTTAGGCATTATAATTCAGTCATTTAACATAAATAATTTAATGGTGTGGTCCATATTCTGGAATTTTTTTTAGAAAACTTGTGCCTCTAAGGTATCCAAGTTAGCTGATGACACAAAAATAAATGGAAAGACAAGTTGTGCTGATGATATTGTGGTGGGATACTGATAGATTGAGTGAGTATGTTTAAAATTTGGCAAATGGAGTTTAATGTGACAAGGTGAAAGGTCATGCACTTTGGTAAGACAAGTCAAAAAGGCAGATTATTATCTAAATAGACAAAGACTGCAAATGAGTGAAGTACCAAGGGGTCTAAAATGTTTTTGTGCATGAATCACAAAGTTAGCAGACAGGTGCGGCAAGTAGATCAGAGGGCAAATGGCGTATTGAACTTCATTGCAAAGGGGTTAGAATTGTGTAGGGTTTGGGGAAACCATACTTGGAATATTGAGTATAGTTTTGGTCCCCTTCCCTGAGAAAGTATATGGTGGCATTGGAGGCAATCTCAGAGATTCAACAGGTTAATTCCTGGGATGGGAGGACTATCCTATCAAGAGTGTCTAAACAGATTGGATTTGTACTCTTTTTGAGTTCATAAGAATGAAGGACTATCTTATTAAAACCTACAAGATCCTAAGGGGCATGACTGGGTGTAGATGTCAAGATGTTCTCACCAGAGGGAGAATCTCAAACAAGGGGACATAGTTTCAAGATAAGTGGCTGATCATTTACAACTGAGCTACGAAGAAATTTTGTTTTGCAGAGGGCGGTAAATCTCTGGAATTCTCTGCCCCAGAGAGTTGTGGAAGCTATCTTATTAGAACTATTTAAATTGAGGATGGAAACATTTTTGGAAGAGTGAGGGCTACAGGGATCTGGGGAAGTGGAGATGTTGAGGCCTGGTGTAGTGTGTATATGTATGTATGTATGTATATTTGCGCACACATTGATCAGTCAACACTATACTGAATGGTGCAGCAGCTTTGAAGGGACAGGTGGCCTACTATTATTTGCATTCCTTTGGAAGTTGGCTGAAGCAATTATTCTGTGTAGCTTTATTGTTCATGCATGCAGTAATTTAGTAAACTTGGTCTTTTTAGACTAAATTATTTACTGATTACAACATGGGTGGGTACTGAGCCCTTTAGGTGCATGCTGGCTCCCAACAGAGCAATCTCAACAATCCCATTCTCTCTCTCTTTTCCCTGTAGTTCCTGTGACTTGTTCTTTTTCTCATACCCATCAACTACCCATACCCATCAACTTGATTCTTTGTGCTACTTATAATAGCCAATTAGTCTGTTCACACAGCTTTGGTTTGGGACGAAACTGGAAGAAATCTTGAGGGCACAGAGAGTACAAACCAATTTCACAAAGACAGGTTCAATACTGGCCTTGGGTACTAAAGGCCCTGAAGCTGCTAAACAGCATTGCTAAATACTGTACCACCATGCCACCAGTATAAATAACATACCAAAATATATAAGGTATTGAAAACAAATATGTTAGCAACAATTACAAATAAAGCCTTATACATTTTCTATTGGTTCATTTACAAAGCTCCTGATAAATCAAGTTTACACCCACAGGCATGTTTGGTGTGCCAATAAAATAGCACAGCAGCATAGAGGTTAACATAACGCTACTACAGTGCCAGCAACCCAGGGTTAATTCCAGCAGCTGTCTGTAAGGAGTTTGTACATTCTCCCTGTGTTTGCATGGGTTTCCTTTGGGTGCTCGGGTTTTCTCCCACATTCTAAAGATGTACGGGTTAGGAGATCTGCGCATGCTACATTGGCGCCGGAAGCGTGGCGACATTTGCGGGCTGTCCCCAGAACACTATGCAAAAGATGCATTTCACTGTGTGTTTCCATGTACGTGCGACTAATAAAGATATTTTGCATTTTCCATCACAATTAAATATTTTGACACATCTCCATGAAGCCATTCGAAATGCATCAATGGACATGAAGCTGATTTTAAGTTCAATTCAGCTGGGTGTTTATTTTTCATATTATTTGCAGAAATCATGCCCAATGAAACACAGTTGATTGTAAGTCTTTTGGCAAAAATGTCCGGGACACCCAACTAATGACTGCAGCAAGTTAGTCCTTGTTCTGTAATGTACTGCGCTGTTGCTTCAAAAAACGAATTTTCATCACATACATATCCTGTGTACAACAATAAACTATGACAACAATAAATTTGAAGACCCATTTTTATCTCAGTAAAGCACTGCCTGACTGGCGTCAATCATGGAAATCAAAGTTAATTCAGTTTCTGCCAATTTCCAGTAGCAGCACTGCCTAACGCGCATGTCAAGGCTTGGGTAAAACAGCATGGACTGGGCTCAAATACCCAATGATCAGGCATTTATTTTTTTCCTCTATTCCAGCAGCTAGTGTCCTGCTGGGGGATAAAAAATGGATCATTGAGAATTGCTGCTCCCACCCTCTTCTACATATTTATCAGACAATCTTCTTCCTTTAAAATGAGTCAGGTTAATAAAGATT
>JARFYF010000084.1:101108079-101119475 GCA_030265395.1 Rhina ancylostomus | reverse complement strand
ACTGTTTACACCTTTACTGAAAGGGACTGAATCGAGTAGAGAGGGCTGGATGCCTTGCAGGAGGACTGTATTTCAATGTGCAGGCAGTTCCAAAACCCTGATAATCCTCTGAAGAATGCAATAATAGATACAGGATGATTAATGTCCGCCCAATACATCATAGACGGGGTGCGACAGGTTAGGCTGAAAAGAATCTGTCAGAGTCGAAAATCTTGGGGATGACTCAGAAAAGGAAGTGATTTTGTGACTTTAAAGGTGACAGCAGGAAAATGGAAAGGTGCAGTGGCGACTGAGAGTCAGATTGGGTGCTGATTCAAGACAGAAGCATAAAGATGGAGAGCCTTAAAAATAGAAATAGTTGAGACTGAGTTGATGGCATCAAGCAACATACAAGTACAATGCCTAATTATAACTGCTGTCATGATTGATAAGAGTTATTAGCCTTTGCCTGAAGTTTTATGTGACCAGTTAAGAGTGTATAAGTGACAACCAAGAATTACAACATATTTAAAGTTATAAAAGCACTAATGTTGAAACAACAGTTGCAATACCAGATATGTCACTGGATATTATGTGAGATCTATCTTGAGCAGTGATTTATTGGAATCACTAATGCCTAGAGTGGATATTTTAGAGGAGTCAAGTGCAATTTGCATTGCTCAGTAGACAAAGAGATGAAGTGTTTGAACAAATTTATAATTGGTTGAATTTACAGCTGCATGTTGATTTAAATAGTTAACTGATTGTATAATTTCATGCAGGTAAAGATCTGATTGTACCTATTGGTTTATTTCTTTATTTAAATGGGAAGCTGTGTAGCATTATTAATTGTAAATGTACCTTTAAGAACTGACATACTATATGGTGTGACTTTGACACGTTGTGGGACAGATATTGCAGTTTAGTAGAGAGTTACTGCCTTCGATAAAGAATATTCTGTTTATAGCTCTACTTCTGTTTATTTGCTTATGCAAGCAGCAACACAAAGGAACCTACAGATACCACAAGTACAGTCAGCTGACTTGGGCTCCCTGCTTGCAGTTGAGCTTCCTGTTAAAAACCATTGGTCCCAGCATAGGGAGTTCATGCTTCTTGCCTGACTCCTGAAATTATGCGTGGTTACTGGGCATAACCTTGCTAAAGGCCTGGAATTCATGTTGCTTTGGCACGCATTATACATGAAAGAAAATCCATTCCTCATAGTCCAAGAAGAAACTGCTGCAAATCCCCAGAGCAATTTTACTTTAGCATGCACTTATGTGAGCCACATAACCCCCAACCCAGTTTCTCCTAATTTCTTCTATCAAAACCTTTCAATATTTTGGAGACATTACCAAATCACACTATAATTTTCTCTGATCCATTGGCAAAAACCCATTTTCTCTTGTTTCTTCATTTTATGAAAGAACTTCATCCTTGTTACTGTTTCGACAAACCTCCTTGGCACCCTGTCTTCAAGCCTTGACATACTTCTCAACACGTGGTGCCCAGAAGTGATCACCATTCTCCACCTGGGTCATAACCAGTGTTTTATAAAGGTTCAGCAATAACTTCAGTGCTGCTGTGCTCTTGGCCAAAGTTTAATGGAGAAGGGAATGAGGGTGAGGTGTGAGAGGGGATAAAGATTTACTTGAGGAAAACTGGCAGCATTTTGGAGAGTTGGCTCTAACCTACTGATATGAGTTTTACTGGTGTGGGATAAGGGGCAACGGCAAGACTCAATTACAGGAGGTGAACTGACATTTTGCAGAGGCTAGAAGCCTCTGAGTTAACCTATTTTACCAGTTTTACTTTGAGCAACTGGCTTCCCAGGCTTTGAAGTATGCTCTGAGATTGAATCATTCCCTCATAGCACAGCTAATCTGTTCTCCTACATCCCCCTTGCCTCGATTAGTTCCTGTTATGATTTCCTTCTGTATTTAGAACATAGAAACACAGAACATAGAAAAACCACAGCACAATTCAGGCCTTTCGGCCCACAAAACTGTACAGAACATGTCCCTCCTCTAGAAATTACTCGGCTTACCCATAGGCCTCTGTTTTACTCAGCTCCATGTACCTATCTAACAGTCTCTTAAAAGACCCTATCGTATCCGCCTCCACCACCGTTTCCGGCAGCCCATTTCATGCACTCACCACTCTCTGAGTAAAAAACTTACCCCTGACCTCTTCTCTATATCTACTCCCCAGCACCTTAAACCTAGGTCCTCTTGTGGCCACCATTTCAGCCCTGGGGAAAAGCCTCTGACTATCTACCTGATCACTACCTCTCATCATCTTATACACCTCTATCAGGTCCCCCCTCATCCTTTCTCTCTCCTAGGAGAAAAGGCCAAGTTCCCTCAACCTGCTTTCATAAGGCATGCTCTGCATTCCAAGCAGCATCCTTGTAAATCTCCTCTGCACCTTTCTATGGCTTCCACATCCTTTCTGTAGTGGGGTGACCAGAACTGAGCACAGTACTCCAAGTAGGGTCTGACCACTTTATTTAATTTACTTGATTTTCTCTGTTGAATTATGAACCTAATACTTATCATGCTTCTTTTATCGATTACATTTTTAGCACTGAATCTATAATCCTGAACTACCTCAATGCACTGTGTAATGAATTGATCTGTAGGAACAGTATGCAAGATAAGTTTTTCACCGTATCTCGGTACAAGTGACAATAATAAACCAATATCTATACCAATAATCATCCAGGGAGCTGCAGCTTTAGATGCCTTTCTTTACTCCTCTGTGGTGTTTGTCTCTTGTGAGCCCAAACCATCTTCTCTCTGAAGACCTCTCAATACGTAACTGCTACTTTGTCCTGAAATTAGCTATCATTCAGATGAATATTTTAACTTTTGATATCCCTGCCCTTTTTCATAACAATTCTAAGCTTAGGTTAAGAGAAAACAGCATTGAGCTGCCAAAGATGGATATATAATTACATTGAAGTTAGGGCAAAACAAATAAAAATGTAAATAAAGTTGATTTTGGAAATTGCAATTCATATTTTGCTCATCTTTAGTACTTACATCTTTGATTTGTTCTTTATAGGGATAAGCTTCACAAAGTACAATCATGCAATCTCACCATGCACAGGTATATTTACCGCTTAATAATTAACACACAACAGTAATCACTTCCATTTCTACTGTGATAGCTATAAAACTCAATTGTGTCATGCAGATTAATGCTTTTATTTCTAATCTCATGTGCCTTTTACAGAAGTTCTGTATTTTGCTTGAGGAACAATACTGGTTAATATGTTTTCAAACAGCTACAATGCATTATAACTGGAATAAAGCTGGTTTTGTTCTTTTTGGGGCTGCAGGTGGGAAACCAATCTAACCACAGAGTGCTTTTCCTCAGTAGTTTGAGACACATTAACCCTTTTTAGGTCATGAAGTTTAAGACTTTGGTGCAATTTCAAAATTATTAAGAACACTTAAAACAAGGCACTTGGAAACTCAATAAAAGAAAGCCTCTATTTAAATGTCCTTTGGTGTACTTTAATGACTCCATACAATGTAAATGTGAAGTGGCTCAGGTTTCCTCAACATGGCTGGTCTTGCTGGTCAGAGGCACGATGTCTGTGAAAGGGAAAAGCAAACAATTGTCTCAGCAGAGGAATAGCTGGGGGCGGGGTGGGAGTGTGTGTAAAATGGCTCCTTCCTGTCGTGCTCAAGTGCACTTGCAAACAGGGTGTCTGATGGCATCATTGAGATATTTGCTTGATAGTCCTTTCCAATCTCCTGAACTGCAGGATTGTGCGACTGACACGCAGGCAGCACTTTACAAAAAGAAAGCTTATTTGTGGGGAAGCACGGAGACATTGGATACAGTGACACCTGTCTACAAGTGGTCTTACTGAGATTGCTTTCAGATGGTCTTTATAGATAGGTGGTCTAATAACATAGTGAACCGTTCATTTCTTGGGAGTGTTCTCAGATTGTTGCACATAGTAGGTGTGGGCTTTAAGAAAGGTTTTATTGAAAGCAATTCCTGGAACCACAGTTTGTCTCTAAAATATATCAGCATTTTCAGATGGATCTTCCTGGACCTGTTCAGGCAGTCACTGACTGCAATCCTACCTCCATTAACTTTGGTCTTAAGCAGAGGGTTGATCTCACTGGCCTTCGGCACCATAGAGGGTAGTGGTGAGCTCTGGATAACAAGTGGGTCTGAGTCAGCATGGCAGCAGAGCCCTACTCCATCACACCTCTGATGGGCTTTGACAGAGGGAAAAGCTGGGGTGAGGAACCCTTTGTCAAAGTTCGTAATTGATATTACAATCAGAAACATTTAAAAACTTGTAAAATTGATGCAACAATTTTAAAAAGTATATATTTAATAAAATACATAGAAAAGTTTTTGAAAGCACATTAAAACACTTGGAAATAATTAAAAATTATAAAGTAAAATAATAAAAATGTACCTACCCTTTATTCCTAAGTTGCAGGCCAAGAATAGTGATTGAAGTGGATAGGATCTGGTTGGAGTAAGATCTGAGAGGCAATGTCCCAGCAACTGAGCATACTTACTAACCATCTATCCAGGGCTATGGTAGTCCCCATAAGCCCTGCATTTACTTCCATTGGAATGGAATAACAAGGATGGGCTGTTTTCAGAAATGTTGACCACAGTCACGATAATTTACCCCATTTTGTTAGCCTCCATTGCAAAAGCTACACAAGACATCTTTTTCACTTTCACAGCAGCAAACAATCTGCTGGAGGAACTCAGCGGGTCGAGCAGCATCTGTGCAGGGAAAGGAATTCTCAATGTTTCAGGTCAAAATCCTGGCAATTCCCAACCTGAAACATCGACAATTCCTTTCCTCCCACAGATGCTGCTTGAACCAGACTTCCTCCAGCTCATTGTGTGTTGCTCCAGATTCTAGCATCTGCAGTCTCTTGTGTCCCCATCTTTTACTCTCACCTCTCTCCTTTAATATGTTGAAAGTGATAATGATAATTATAATAAGACATATTTACTCCTTCCATTAATAAGAGAGTGATATAATTTCCCCTGTTTGTAAAGGATATTCTTGCTCCCATCCAAAATAACACTCAGCAAACAGATGATAATGAAGCATGCTGGAAGGGCTAAAACACAAGTGTCCTTCATAACAAGTGCATCAATCTACTAAGACCATTTGCAATTGGTGCTTCTTGTTTCTTTCTATTTGCCAAAAGAATGGAAAGTACTAATGAAAATTTAGCACACGCATTGAAAGAAGTGGAAACCTTTATAAACTGATGTCCTCACACCGCTGAAAAAACACATCAACGATTTCTTCCCTGATTATAGTAAAGATGCCCTTTTTATATCTCACTCAATGCCAATCAAGCAACTAGAGGCAGAGATCCAGTTATTGTTTACCAACATTGTCATGAGAGATCTTTTAAACTTTTCACCTTGGAACTTAGGAGCCAGTATACTGCCACTAAGCCAAAGACTCCCATCAACTTCAGGTGAAGTGAGCATCCTTGTTAGGGCCGAGCAGTAGCACACTCTATTGAATCCATTAGTACCATCACAAGGGTAGCATTGAGTAGAAAGGAGGATATAGCAAAATATCTAGGCATCTTTTTTTTTAACTTTTATTTACAGCGTGGTAACAGGCCCCTTCGGCCCAATGAGTCCGCGCCGCCCATTTTAAACCCCAAATTAACCTACCTTACACCTTTAGAATGTGGGAGGAAACTGGAGCACCCGGAGCAAACCCACGCAGACATGGGAGAATGTATAAACTCCTTACAGACAGCGATGGGAATCGAAACCCGATTGCTGGTGCTTTTAAAGTGTTGCGCTAACCGCTACACTACCGTGCTGCCATGTAGAGCATCTCATGATGCTCTACATGGCCCACTGACAATCTTTGACATTTTCTAACACCGTATGTTAGAAGTGCACAGTTACTGAATAAATTCAAGGTCAAGATCAATAGATTTTTAAACCTTAGGAAGATCGGGGGATACCAGGCAGAAAGGTGGTTGAGGCACAAGATCATCCACGATCATATTGAAGGATGGAAGCGTTGTGAAGGGACTTAGGACCAACCCCTTCTTCTAATTATTATGCTCTTACATTGGTACATAAAATTAGCACTTGAACTGTAAAGCAAGATGAGAAGTGTGCTCCAGAGACTGGACCTATATTGTACAGTGTCATCTTATCACCTTCCTGGCTACTTTCTGAATAGAAAGGGCTTCATGTCCAGCTTGCTTATGATGAAAAGTGCTCTTTCACTCATTCTACCTCAATTCATTAGGTAACTTTAATCCAACCAGGCTGTCAGTTCACAGGTTGGCTTTTGAATAAAAAGGTCTATCCCCTTCCAACTTCCTTCCCATCTCCTATCAAGAATTCAGTAAAGCCTCTGCATAGCCAAATCATGATGTGGCCAGCATTAATTCTTGGTTCTACTAGCCGGCAGGATTTTTGGACACCAGCTCATCCATAAATATTCTACCCTCTTATCCAGTAATCACTCTCCCATGCCCAATAACATCAACACAGGAAAGTGAATTTTGCTCTTTGGGACAATCACCAGCTTTATGGATGACAACTTGACGGCATACATGCTTTGTGACCGAAATGGGTAAAAACAAAATGTTGTTTTATCTTTCAGATAAAACCTAGGAGGAGCAATAGATTGATAGATTATGTTCAAGAGGTTATACTTCTCACACTTGTATGGAGGAAATGTGTAGTTGAAGAACATACAAAAGGTATTTCATTATTACTGATATCCTGATAATTATTATTGGGAGCTGTGCATAAATCACTGAAAATGAACATCCAGGTACAGGAAGCAATTAGGAAGACAAGCTGTAGCCCGGCCTTTATTGCAGAATGATTTGAGTACAAGAGTAAGGACTTCTTGTTCCATTTAATACATTCAGATCACACAATTATATAGGGTCAGATTCAGACTGCAGCCAGAATCTCATGAACACGTTTGTTTTCCCATGCTGAAAACGGATGTACCTGTGATAGAGGGAGAGCAGCAAAGATTCATGGGATTGATCTCTGGGAATGGTGAGACTGCTGTGGGAGGAGAGATTAACTCAAATATGCCAATATATTTTTGAGTTTGGAAGGATGAGAGTGATTCTATTGAAACATATTAAATTCCTGCAGGGCTTTACAGTAAAGATGGCAGGTTGATTTGTCCCCTAGCTAAGATAACTAGAATCAAGGATCACAGTCTCAAAACAAGGGGTGGCCATTCAGGGCAGAGATAAAAAAGGAATCCTCGTTCCCTGGGATTGGAGAATCTTTGGAATTCTCAGACTGAGAGGCTTGTGGAGTCTCAGTTGCTCGGCATATTCAAAACAGAAATAGATTGATTTTTAAATATTAAGGGAATCAAATTACAAGAAGTAAATGCAGAGAGCAGTGCTGAGGTAAAAGACTTAAGCTCTTATTGAATGGTTGCTATGAGAAGGTTGCTACTTGGTGAATGTCCCTTTAAGGCAGCAACTGGACAGTAGAGTGGTAGCATGTGTTATCTACAAGACTATAATTGGAGCATACTGGCTGTTTGCACAGAGTCGAAGAGAAAGAGAGACACTGACTGCTGGTCTCTGTATCTATGGATGAAGGACAATAGCTGTGTCTGTCACTGCAATCCATGTATGGATTTTTGGAGCAATCAAATGGAGTCCACTTTGTCGTTAACCTGTACTGGAAAGCAAGTATTTCTGTGAGCGGCCACATATCGAATGCCCTCGAGGTGGCAGATACTTCGGAACAAAGCAGTGGAGATTTTTGGTGATTGAGGAGTCGTATGGGTTCCATCATGGAACATGTGGATTTCGTAAATTCTCTGTACATTTTCTCTCCAGTCATCTGTGGTTTTGCAAAAGTCTATGTTCACGTTCTACCTTATGACTTGCTGAACTGAACTTTGAGAACTATTCCTCAACTTGGGGTTTGGGAATTTCCTAGGGGTGCATATTGCTGACGACCTGAACTGGTCCATCAATACCACAGCCCTCATTAAGAAAGCCCAGAAACGCCTCTACTTTCTGCGGAGATTGAGGAAAGTGAACTCCCCTCCATTCATCATGAAAACATTTTATAGCGGAACCATTGAGAGTATCTTGACACACTGCATTACCATCTGGTATGGGAGCTGTTCAGCCGCTGGGCAAAAGTCCCTGCAGAGAATAGTGAGAGCTGCAGAGAAGATTATAGGTGTCTCTCTACCCTCCATTGCAGACATATATACAGACTGATGTGTCAGAAAGGCCACAAACATAATGTCTGACCCTTCTCACCCCTCCCACCACCTTCTTGCACTCTTGCCATCCGGAAGGAGGCTCCAGTGCATTCATGCAAGAACTACCAGACTGTGCAATAGCTTTTTCCCACAAGCCATCAGAACTATGAACTCCGTCAAAATGCTGCTCCCCATCCCTCCATCCCTCCCTCCAACACCAAAGGATGCTAGGTGTACAAAAATGCACCAGCACTCTAAGTGTCCGATGACTGCAGCATCAGTATGTTCATTTTAATTCTGTTTTTATTCGAGTCTCTTTTTAATGCGGTTCCAATACTGTTAATGTCTTTCTGTCTTTGTGTCTCTTGTCTTTAATGTGACCAGCACCTTGATCTGTGGAGTACGGCATTTCGCTCCCATGCATGCTGAAAGTGTATATGGAAGTGACAATAAATTGATTCTGATTCTGAAAATCCTGTGAAGTGCCTTTGGGCACTTTACTAAGTTAGAGGCACTATATTGTAAATGTTGTTCCATGCAACCAGTACCATAAATGATTCATGCTTTGGCTGGATGTAGGATCATTCTTTCATAGTCAAGAGCAACGCTTTGGCTGGCTTCTTGGTGTCAGGGCACATTGGTTACTGACAGCATCCAAATGACCACCAGTGAATTCAGAAAAAAACCTGCAAACTGAATCTTAAGCGAAACTTGGCACTGGCCCAAGTACAGAATATACTGAAAATGCTCGGCAGGTCGGGCAGCACCTGTGGAAAGAGAAACAGAGATAACATTTCAGGTCGGAGACACTATGTCACAACTGGGAAAGGGGGAAAATATCTGTCAGCACATTAGCAGAGACAAGAAAGGAAACAGATACTGTGAAGGACACACAAGGTGGAAGGGATGGGTGAAAATCCTAACAGAGAGTGGAGAAGTTCTTTGAGGTTGGTACTTCTAGAAGTGAAGTGGCAGGGAATTCAACAGTGAATGGAAAAGAAATCTACAGATGCTGGAAATCTGAAATAGAAGCGCAAAATGCTGGAAGCACTTAGCAGGTCAGGCAGCCTCTGTGGAGAGAGAAACAGAGTTAATATTTCAGATCCAAGACCTTTTGTCTGAACTGGGAGAGAGAGATAAGGTGGAGATGGTAGATAGCTTCAAGTTCCAAGGTGTAAACATCACCAAAAGCCTGTCCTGGTCCAACGACGTAAACACCATGGCCAAGAAAGCACACCGATTGCCTTTACTTCCACAGAAGGCTAAGGAAATTTGACACGCTCCCATTGACCCTCACCAATTTTTACAGATGCACCATAAAAAGCATCCTATCCAGGTGCATCACAGCTTGGTATGGCAACTGCTCTGCCCGAGACCACAACAAATGCAGAGAGCTGTAGTAACAGCCCAGAACATCACAGAAATCAATCTCCTCTCCGTGGACTCTGTCTACACTTCTCACTGCCTTAGAAAAGCAGCCAACATAATCAAAGACCCCGCCTGCCCCAGTCATTCTCTCTCCTTCCCCCTCCCATCGGGCTGAAGATACAAAAGCATGAAAACATGCATGACCAGGCTCAAGGACAGCTTCTATTCTGCTGTTATAAGACTTTTGGATGGACCTCTGGTAAATTAAGGATGAACACTTGACCTTACAATCTACCTCCTCATGGTTCTTGCTCCTTATTCTTTACCTGCACTGCAAAATAATAGCTTGACTAGTATATTTCTTGGATGAGATAGAATGACCTTCACTGGGATATGTATTGTTCCTGGCATTAATTCAGAGGATTAACAGGATTATCGAGATGGTCCCTTCAGGAATTGATCATTAAGATCGGCTCTCCTGCATGTTAATACAGTTGCCCTGTCCTGTAAGAAGAGAGTGGGAGACAGGAACAAGATATCTGCTTTGCTGCTACCAGGAAGTTTGCTTTATAAATCCCTCAGATATCGTCAGAACTGTAATAAGCTTTGCAAATTCCAACGTCAGAAGAACAACGCTTCAAGAGCCCATCCATGGGCTCCTGAGGTGAGGTCATCTCCATCCCTGGACAGATGGTCCTGAGGTAAGGTCATCTCCATCCCTGGAGTGAGTGGTCCTGAAGTAAGGGTCATCTCCATCCCTGCACAGATGGTCTGGAGGTAAGGTCATCTCCATCCCAGGACTGGGTCATCCTGAGGTAAGGCCATCTTCATTGCAGGACTGAGTAGTCCTGAGGTAAGATCATCTCCATCCCTGGACAGATGGTCCCGAGGTAAGGTCATCTCCATCCCTGGACAGATGGTCCTGAGGTAAGGTCACCTCCATTGCAGGACTGAGTGGCCCTGAATTAACTCACAGAGAAACGTTTGACAAACACAACAGCGAATGCCAAGTGCTGATCCTATTTTTCCATTATAAAGCTGTGGAAATGTTGTCTAATTGTTGTCAGAAATAAAGTTATGTTGTCCATGGAAATTCATAAAACAACAGAGAGGTTGTCCATTGAGCTGAGCAAGTGGCTGCTGTTGTTTGTACTTCATGCTGCACCTGCCCCAGCTCAGCCTGCTCGAAGATCTTTCGTTGGTTTATTTAATTATTTTTCTGGAGATCAGGGCATCACTGGCAAGACTTTGTGTGAGTTTGATGTTCTGGCAGCACCGTTCCTTTCACACCAGGGCTGCTGAGATGTGAAGCCAGGGACTGATAGTCTCCTCATCCTGTCCAGGAACATCCTTCACTGTTTACACTGCCTCTTCCTCTGCATTCCCTGTTCATCCCTCCTCATTGGACCATCTCTCCCAAGGCTTAGAGAGAAATGTTCCAGAGCTTTTCCCTGAATTAGAACTTTAAAAAAATCTGATTCCTTGCCTTTCCCAGGAAGTCACATAATAGAAACCTACAGCGGAGAAAGAGGCCATTCACCCCACTATGACCGTGCTGGTAGAAGAGAGATTATACAATCTGATCCCACTTTCCAGCTGTCAGTCCTCGGCCCTGCAGGTCACAGCTCTTCAAGTATTCATCCAGATGTTTATTAAATGTGAGCAGGGTTTCTACCACATCATTCATTGAGGCAGTCAGATACAGACCCCACCACTCCCTGAGACACTCTGACACAGACCCCACCACTCCCTGAGACACTCAGACACAGACCCCACCACTCCCTGAGACACTCAGACACAGACCCCA
>JARFYF010000084.1:101065108-101086567 GCA_030265395.1 Rhina ancylostomus | reverse complement strand
AATAGATCATTCTCGGGTAACAAAGATATGTAGGAGGGTTTCAGGAGCCAAGGACAATAAGGGAAGAACAAAGAATCATGACACACATGTCCTGTCCTTGAATGGCTGTTTTTTTAAACTTTGTTTTGACACATGCAATGAAAACGTGTACATTTCTTACTTTTTCCCCTTTCTTTGTTAATCTCTGGTTAATGACATTTGCCAGAAAGAAAAACAAATTCTCCTTTTATGCTTAATCAGAGTCACGCATAATTTTGAATTTGGAGTGTTTTCCTCAAATAATCCCAAATTCTCCTGTCTCTTTGCATGTGAAGTCCCTCATATCAGGTCTCATCCTAGTGATCCTTCTCTGTACTATCCACAAACATTGTGACCTTTGCTGAAGTGTATTTTGTAACCGAGGCCTACTCAGAAGTTTAAAGATTTAGCATGGCTTCCTTGCTTTTGCTACTATATACAAGGTCAAATAACCCCTGTGTTTTTTTTAAATCACATTACTATCTTGCTTCAGTCATTGCTTGCAAAGATTTATGAAGACGTACTCAGACACAAGAGAGACTGCAGACTCTGGAAATCTGGAGCAACACACACACGCAAAATGCTGGAGGACCTCTGGCTTTGTCTGCCGTTATACTCCTGTCAAAATAATACTCCTGTTGGTGGATCTCCCTCTCTGAAGAGCCATCCAATACAGAATTGTGTTATCCTGATCATTTGTCTGCCCATATCATCCCATTCTCCAAAACCTGCTGTTTTCTTGTGAAGAATACATTACTTTCCTAATTTTTATCATCCAAGACACTTGAAATTTATATTCTTTTAACACAAGTTCATGAGATTTATGATATAAATGAGTAACGTTCCCAATAATGATTCTTGGTGGAACTTACTGTTCTCTTCTCTCCAGTCAGTAAAATATTTGATAGCCTCTACTCTCTTGTTTGCCCTCTATTCCTTAGCTTCTCTTCTGGTTTTTAGGGTTCTGAGGTGACTGATAAGGCCAATCTAGGAACCAAAGACTGCATTTCAGTACCACATTCATCATATGATCCTATCGTGTGGTGCATGGCACAATATTTCTTTGCACTACCTTCATTAACAATCCTCTTTCAGCTTGTATCAATATCATTTGTTCTCCACCCAATCACATACATTCCCACTATTCTTTAACACCTCTCCCCTTCCTCCATAATTTCAAAATGTCTTCAATGTCTAACTTTTCCTAGTTCTGGTGAAAGCTCATCAACTTGAAATATTAACTATATTTCACAGATTTTGCCTGATCTGTTGAACACATCTAGCATTTTCTGGTTTTATTTTGTACTTTCAACATCTGCTTTTTGATCATCAATAACCTTCTGTCTGACTGTGTCAGTGAGCATAATCAGGTTGCCCAGAAATGATTTACCTAAAAAATAATCCCTGCTGGCTCTTTCTTTCTATTGTTCTATCCTTAACATGGGGTCTGTTATTCTCACAGCGTTGATCTGACCAGCCTGATACCATCCCTAGTCCTCTGGAATTCCTCACATATCAGAGAGGATTGAAAAATTATCTCCAGACATTCTGCTGTCTTTGCCTTCCTACTTCCTGCAACTGAGGACACATTCCACATAGGCAGGGTGATTTCTTGGGTTGAATGATGCCAATCCATTTCACATCCCCTTTCTATCTACTCTTACCACTTTAAGCATCTCTATTCCCCTCACCTTGGTGACAAAATTATCATCCAATTATTCTGCCAAGAAAGATGCAAAGAAATCAATCCCTCCCTCTGCCTCTAAAAGTTGTCCTTGATTTCTAATCATACCCAACATTCCTTTATTTCTCTATTTTGTATGCAATTGGTAAAGATATTCAGGTTCTCTCTTAGGTCGTGTTCTTTTTTTTCCTTATATTTTCTCTTCAACTTTCTAAAACCTTCCTGAACGTTATCTGCACTCTCAATATGCTGGGTTTCTATTGTATTCTGTACATGGTGGTGGTCATGAACTTTTCTCCCCCATTTTATTTGTTATTCTCAGATCTCCACTGAAGCTCTTCAGAATCAGGTTTATTATAGCGTAGCGGTTAGTGTAACACTATTACAGCGCCAGAGATCCAGGTTCGATTCCAGTCACTGTCTGTCAGGAGTTTGTACGATCCTCTGTGTCTGCGTGGGTTTCCTCCGGGTGCGCCGGTTTCCTCCCACATTCCAAAGACGTACAGGTTAGGAAGTTTGCGGGCATGCTATGTTGGCGCTGGAAAAGTGGCGACACTTGCAGGCTGCCCCCAGAACACCACGCAAAAGATGCATTTCATTGTGTTTCAATATACATTTGACTAATAAAAAAATCTTATCACTGACTTGTATGACATGAAATTTGTTGTTTTGCAGCAGCATTTTCATGCAAAGACATCAAATTATGGTAAGTTACAAAATAGAACAAAGTGCAAAAATAAAGGAATAATGAAATAGTGTCCATGGGTTCATGAACCATTCAGAAATCTGATGGCAGAGGGGAAAAAGCTGTTCCTAAATTGTTGAGTGTTGGTCTTCGGGCTCCCGTACCTCCTCCTCAATGGTAGTAACGAGAAGAGGCCACATACCGGATGGCGAGGGTCCTTAGTGATGGATGCTGCCTTCTTGAGGCACCACCTCTCAAAGGTGACCTTGATAGTGGTGAGGGCTGTGCCCATGATAGAGCTGGCTGAGTCTACAACCCTCTGCAGCCTCTTGCGATCCTGTGCACTGGAGCCTCCATACCAGGCAGTGATGCAATCAGTCAGAATTCTCTCCACCGTACATCTATAGAAATTTTACATCTATGGAATCTTTGGTGAGATACAAAATCTCCTCAAACTCAGTTTTAGCATTTCGCAGGGATGCAGTCAAGGCAGCAATTTCACCTGCAGTGACTACATATGGATCTTCCTGCTGTCTGTCACGAGGGAAGTTATTGCTAGGGTTCTCCTCAATCACCTCCTCCCAGTTGCTGATGAGTTGCTCCCTGAATCCCAGTGTGCATTCTGTCTATTTAGAGGATCTTAAACACTCAACAACTCCAAGAGAAGTGTAGGGAGCAGTTCCAGCCATTATCTGTGACCATAATCAAACACACTGAAGCCCTTGTCTCTATCAATCACAGGAGACTGTGGAACATTCTTTTCGAAAATGGCTACCATGGAATTTATCTCCATTTTACACTTGTCCCACAATAGCATATATTAACCAACAGGTCCGTAACAGAATTATTCTTAGTGAAGATCAGCATCAAACAAGGCTGAGGCATTGGTCCAAAGCTTTTATCTTTCTTGCTACAATGCTGCATTTCACCTCCAACAAACTTCCCATGGGAATGGAGCTGACCCTCTGAACTTCTTTGTCGAGGAGCAGTTGAAATGGCAGAGGGGCAACAGGACTGCTCTGGCTGACCCATTGGTTCTGCCTGCTCTTGGCCCAACAAGCTTCTCTCTTCATACCTTGACTCTATCCAAACTCCCCTTCTCCAGTCCCTTCCCACTCTAAGGATTAGTGAAGCAACATCAGTGTCCTCTTCCAGGCCAACCTCCTTAGAATTGAAGTTACTTACATATGGCTACACTAGGCCGCATTGTTTTCATGCTCAACATCAGACTCCTGAAGCAAGCACACTATTCCAAGCTGTGTATTGGGAAGAAATCGCAAGGAGACAGAGGAAAAGATTCAGTTATGTGCTCAATGCCTCCTTGAAGAAATGCAACATCCTGACTGACTCGCTGGAATGACCACAACTACTCAAAGTGGAGAAAGGGCTTTCGAGCTGACATTGGCTACCTCAGAGTCCATAGACTGGGAGCACACGACAATGGAAAGAGCACACAACCTCACAAGCCAGGTACCTTCCCCCACCCCAATTAGCCAGCTCCTACTCCATCTGTGGAAGAGTTTGCAGTTCCCACTTGGCCTCAAAAATCAAAATGGAAGCAAGTCATCCTCAATCCTGATAGAATGCTTATGAAAAATACTTAATTTATACCATGTATACATTATTAGTACCAAACAGCCTGAATTAAAAGAGGTAGGGGAGGTTAGTTTAAGAAGTGTATCAATAAGAGTTGACACATGGGGGAGGAGAAACATAAATGGCAACTTGAGTGAGTTCCAGCTTTTATTCCTGAAAATGCCAATCATGTTACAATTAGATTTTAGATAGTTACAGAATGGGACAAAGCAAAATCAAAGGTGAGAATACCCAACAGAAAGCAAGCCAATTGGAATGTTTTGAGAAGGGATCCAGCACAGATGGTTGGAAGCAACATTTGCTAAAAGAATAAATGAGAAAGGGAGAACTGAAAGGTAGAGGTAATTTGGACTAGAAATCAGGTAGGATATTTTGCTGCAATTATTCCCATTTCACAGACTTTGGATAAAGTCTATGGCAGGTCCTGCTCAAGCACATAATTAGGAGATTGGCAGGACTTGCAGCCAATTCATGGAAAGCAGAAAGGGAAACAAATTCACGTGAAGTCCCAACTCTTAAATTAGCTGAAATGATAGCATAAATTGGATATTTTCTGAACTGAACATTGCTTTTCTTAATGCATCAATGATGGCAACTGACAATGAAATGCAACTTCAAACCCCTGAAAGCTGTTTCAAAAAAAAATCACTTTCCCCATGTGTTCCTTTAACCAGCTTCCTTTCAAATCAATGGAGCGAACAAAGTCAAACTCAGCGAGGACAGAAACACAAGGCTATGATTTGCTCAGCCACGAATATAAAATGGGAGCCATGGTAAAAAGACAGGAGCAGTGATCTAGTGTGACACCAGAGTAAATGATATAGATAATTCTGGGGCAAGCAGATATACCAGTTAAACCCCTTTAAAAAAATTAGAAACAAACATACAAATAGCATGAAAGACATACAAATAGTCCTTATAATTTTTGGTTGAGATCTTGACCATAGCTTTTAATTCTTATCGAAAGTTAATGATCAATTTATGCCTTTGCTTTTTGTGTACACAGTGCTATGACAGAACTGCAGGGTCTCTCTCCAATACTCCTAGCTACACACTGAAGAGACCAAAGGAATGAACAATAAATCTTCACGTCATGTCTCTGTAGTCGCTCATGCATGAAGAAAACTAATAAAGGGTGAAATAGCAGCACAGCAAACATAACATTGTCTGGTCTTGGGAGACTTCCCCAGCAGGAAGTTAACGGCTGTGACCTATACTCTGTTTGCTTCTCTTTTTCTTGCATGTAAGCATTCTGTGTTCCTGCTACTTCACTGGTATTTCCTCTCCTGGCAGGTAACAGCCACTGAAATAAGTAATATCAGTATTCATTCTTTCCAAAAACATTTCTCTTCTGACAAACAATAGGCCAGATCATACTCAATCTGACCTGTCACCCACTCTCAGCTCCTGCATTAATTGTATGGCCCCACTGCAGTATCTGTTGGATGGGCCACTCTGCGGCTCAGTGAGACAGAGTGAGCCACAAGTAGCCACCAGGCCTTCAGTAGCAGAACCTGAGGTCCCACCTACAGCAAAATCCTGATGGTCTTTGACACTTTGGTGCTGTCAATGGCTTTTAAGTGTTTTGACTGAGACATTTAAAAATGTTTTAAATGGATATAAAGAACTAAAAAAAACAAATTGTTAATTAACAATAAATTAAGTTGCTGAAATAAAGAAAAATTAAAGAGATTCAGGCTAATTTTTAAGGTCCACAACCTATTTGAAATGAATGGGATTATTGTTTGTAGAACTGGGGTGCTGGAAGCATCAGGACCCTGAGAGAATGATCCAGTGTGAAGGAAAGTCTCGTGCTGGAGCAGGAGGTCTGATTTGGCTCCTGCATTTGCATTTGGCTCCAGCTTTTATGCTGCAGAGCTCAGGTGCACATGTGAAAGACACGCTGAACCTCAAAATGAATGGACATTAGCTCCCCATGCAGCATCCATGTACAGACTTGGTCTGGCACAGATCCTGTAAACTTAGCAGAGTGAAAAATAGATTTGACATGCTTTTAGTACTGCTCCCCGTTAGTCAGGTTCTTGAAGTTCTCGAAAAGATAGATGTGGAAAGATGAATCTTTTGCCTCCAGTGATCCTGCATTTGATTTTTTCCAGTGTTCTGTTTTTGTTCTAGATTGCAGCATCTGCAGTCTCTTTTATGGAAAATTTGATAATTTGGCAATTAATTACCATCTGTTAATACATTCTTTGGTGGCGGTGGAGTCAGATACGTTGGACAGGTTCAAGTGCTTGTTGGATAGGCAAATGGAGGAATGTGGGATAGAGGGATATGTGGGAGAGAAGGGTTAGATAATGTGAGGTGTAGTTTGATGGACGGCACAACATGGTGGGCCGAAGGACCTGCATTGTGCCATATTGTTCTATGAAATAGTTCACAACTTCTGCAAAACCATTCTGAAATCTTCTTCTCAATTCATTATTGTGGAGCTACTGCAGAAGAGTTTAAGTGTTTATTCCAGCAAATAGGAGACGACACACTTGTTAATTTTTACTTCGTTTTCCAATAACATGCAACATCCACATCTCTTTCCAGCCACTTAATTGAGAAACATTTATAAAGCAATCTATAATAAATGGCATGTGATAGAGAAATTTTTCTCCAGTGGGGGAACATTAGATAATTATTACCAAAGCCAGGACAGAGCTGACAGTGAGACTCTCCAATTGTTTTTCAAATAATAAATATGTCAAAAGCCAGTCAAATGTCACATCAGTAAAAATGAAATATTTTCAACACAGTAAACATGAGTGACAGTTTTGCCATCCAGTTGACCCCTGGTATTTATTAAATTTACTTCATGCATAAATTACAATTGCAGATGATACAGGGATGCTTGCAAATCCCCTACTATAAACATAAAATGACACATTTCATCTTGGTTCAAAAATTTGAAAGATGCAGTTAATGTCCAAGATGTGTTACCTGCTCTAAGTCAAAGCAATAGGACTGAAACTATGTGCCAGACATGTTTCACTTTCTGCATTGGTACGGAAGATCTCTGTACATTCAGGGTTCCAGGTCTCCTTTTGGATTTATGAAGCATTTTATAAAAATATTTAATTAGCTCTCAAATGATCCATGTTAAAGTCTGTTTCAGACTACCTGCAGATAGTGGCTGAATTTTTTTTGTGGCTATAAACCCAAGCTAGTTTCTGAACTTCCTTTCAGGTGTCTTGAAATGTGATTTACAGGTATATCATACATTTTCCATTGGTACAGAGTTGAACCAGTTTGAGGAGGATTTTAGCTATGGAGGGCATTGACTAGTTTGTAGTAGGGAGGGGTTCTGGGTAAATGTTGTACATTCATTGTGAAAATCTTAAGACATGATGTATCGATGGGATTCATTAATGTTTTATTTATAAGCCTCCCATTCAATTGAGAACATATACCCTCTGTCTAAGTGGGACTCCAGTGTCCAACTTAAAGCAAGCATTCACCCACAAAGGGAGTTTGTTTCTACTTATTCACCCCTTTGGCTTTTCAGCCACTGCTGCAGATTGAAAGACGAGTTGGAATCAAGACCCAAGACTTTTTTTTGGAAGCTCTAAGGCTGGAAACGAAGCAAGGAAGAACATTCAATTTTTCTTTAAAATTGGACAGAAGAACATTCAATTTTTCTTTAAAATTGGACAGGATTTTGCCAGAACAGTTCAAGGACAGGCCTGGAGAGAAATGTTCAGCTCCAACAGCATTGCCTTCAGAGCCTGAATCTTTTGCAGAATGTGTTTCAGTGAAGTGATATAACATGAGCAGCCAGGGTGAAGAGAACTCTTTTTCTCCTCCATCTTGTTCAAGATCACATGGCATTAGCCCTTCCTCTCCACCACTGAACAATTCCTTCTTGTCTACCATATGCTACACCTACTATCATATGCGCACACTACATCACACCTCACTGGCAACATATGGTCTCCAATGCTGGTCACAGCAGTATCAGGAAATCTCTTCAGTAATTCTTCCTCAGGTTACACTTGCTTTCTTATCAAACTCTGACTTCTGTCCAGTTGTTTATTTTTGCTCCCAGTATGTATGGGTATCATTCCTTCCAAAGCCACTAGCTCTCCTCCAGACATACAACACAGGGGTTAATATGAAAAGACAAGGTTAGATATTTGTATGTCATTAATATAGATGGTAAATTGTTGAGACCCAATCACTGATTCTCATGTTGATCATCTGTCTGCCAACCCCAAACTCACCCATCTAATGCTGCTCTCCATTGTCCATTAACCAATCCACAATCCATGCAAATTTACTCCCGATTCTGTGACTCCTCACTTTTATGTGACCTCTTATTTACTTTTTTCCAAAAAATTCAAGTAGTTACACTTGTCTTAACCTGTCAGTTACGCCTCAAAACTCACTCAACTGAATTTTCTAGTATTATCGCCTTTTCAAAAATATTATTTGGTTCTGCCCAATCGTATTATAATTTTCCAAGTGCCCTGTTACCATGCCTAACTACTAAATTCCAGCATTGCTCCCACTTCTGATGACTGACTGAAAGGCTTCCTGCTCTTTTTTCTCCTTTGAATATCGGGACTCTTGTTGTGAATGCACCAGGACCATTCTAGAATGGACAGAATTCTAGAAGACCAAAAGCAATACACCTTCTATTTAGCAATGCCCCTGCCTGCACCACCCACTCAACACACACATTTTTGAAATGCTAGGACATAGGCAGTCAAGTCCAGGAAATTTGTTGGTCTTGGAAACTTGTCTGTGAGTACAAAAACCTAGAAACTGTATCACATTGTTCCTATTTTTTTTTAAGTGCTACATGGCCCAATTTCAGTTTTACATGGAGTAGACTCATAACAGTGTGAAGTCTTGCCACAGGCAAAATTGGACCAGGACCTCCAATGTTCTATTCACATTATTGGACCTAATTATTTCTAGGCATCAGGAGTGCATCAAATATATAGCCCATTTCTACTCTTACTCAAACTGGAGCAGAAATCTCAACACTACAAACATTGTGGAACAGTTTCCATAGAGTTGGTAGCACTTCTGTCTGGTTTTTTTTTTGCTACCCAAGGGAACATTCCCTTGACATAGGGAGACTTGACTGATGTTGGATTCAACTGTTTTAATTAGTTTTTTTTGAAAAACATATAGAGTGTTTAATACACCTCAAGTGGCTGCATAAGGAATGGCTGCTTCCTAGCTTATTGGTTTGTCCATCAGGTGAATGTGTTTTTTCATTGGTTGGTTTGACCACAGGTATCTAATAGGTTTTCTGATTGGACTATTGTTAGCTAAGGAGTACCTCTCATCTCAGGTATAAAACGTGTTGGTTTTTGTTAATCACTCTCTTGCTCTCTTCCCCACCTCATCTTTAGTTCCTTTTGTCTCAGCTCATCTCCTATAGTAAAGCTAGTGCCACATGCTCTGCGACTGTTTCTATGTTTTAAACTTTTCCAATAAAACTTTGTGAAGTACCAAGTTGTTTTCAACTCATTCTTGGACTCCTGAAAGGACCTGCGGATTTGAAAATAGCCAGATCCGACACTGATTAGCTTCAGAGATAATTGCAGGCTGCTCAAATCTCTTTCAATATCCACAGAATGTCCTATAGTTAACAGGGAGTGTTGATTTAAAAAAGTCTTTAGCTGTGACTATGGGTACCTCAGTGGTGACAAGGCTTCCAGCACTCCACTGATGGAGGCATCAATGTTGCCACGGATATGGCTGGCCACCCAGGGTGGGTTGGAAACCCTGGGTCAGAAGGCACAGATGACCCAGGATCAAAGTTCCTACTCCCCAAGAGTCTTCAGAGATGTCACATCCTACTTGGACCCGGACCACATTGCAGGCTCAGGTTTTTCCAAGACTGAGATATCTAACTTACAGTTGCAATGTCTTTGGCCATTCTCTCTTGCCTGGATTGTTCTCTCCATGGATGTCAAGGTCATGTTGACACTCAACTTATTTGGCATAGGATCTTTCCAAGCAATTGCAGCAGATTTCTACTGTCTCTCAATTTTCTGCTCACCACTTCATCAGGGTGATCACCCAGGCACTAGATTCACAAAGTAATGATTTCACCTATTTTTATTTCAGTGTTAAACAGGTGTCATCATGAACACTGGGAGTTGTCAGCAGTTCTGGCTTCTAATGAGCATGGACAGCCATCGACTGCTTCCATGTGCTCGGATGTATCAGGGTTCAATAAAGAACAGGTTGTGGACCAGGGGTGGGGGTAGAGTATAATAGGCTTGTTGGGCCACAGCACCTCCTGCAACTGTGGATATTCCAGATAAGGTATCTTTATTAGTCACATGTACATCAAAACACACACTGAAATGCATCTTTTGCATGTAGTCTTCTGGGGGCAGCCAACCAGTGTCGCCACCATAGCATACCCACAGCTTCCTAACCCATATGTCTTTGAAATGTGGGAGGAAACCAGAGCACCCAGAGGAAACCCATGCAGAGAGAACGTACAGACTCTTTATAGATAGTGGCTGGAATTGAACTCAGGCCTCTGGCGCTGTAATAGCATTATACTAACTGCTACACTACCATGCCTGAAATGATATTTAACAAGTTAAAGAAAGTAAAGAAAATATAATACAGGATCTGCCACATACCTGTCGCTGAAACTTTAATATTAAACTCAAAAGGCAACATATCAGGCAAGTCAGAAAAAAGTTAAATCTGAGCACTTTCTGCAAAGGATGGGGAGAAGACTTGTTCCTATTTATAAGATATCTTTATTAGTCACGTGTACATCGAAACATACAGTGAAATTCACCTTTGTGTAGAATGTTCTGGGGACAGCCTGCAAGTGTTGCCACACTTCCTGTGCCAAAACAGCGCGCCCACAACTTCCTAACCTGTACATCTTTGGAACGTGGGAGGAAACCAGAGCACCTGGAGGAAACCCACGCAAACACGGGGAGAACATACAAACTCCTTACAGACAGCGGCTAGAATTGAACTGGGGTTGCTGACACTGTAACGGCGTTACACTAACTGCTACACTACCATGCCTGCCAACCTAGAGAGGTCAAACCTTATATTTTTTGTCTCAAGACACATTTTCCCACTGAAATTACCCTCAAAAACCACCATCCTTCACAGTATCAGCTTTTCCAGAGATCCCTCAAGTTCACATACAAGCCCATGTCAAACAAAGATAACTTTTGGGAGGGAGGCTCTGGAAGGGATGATATTTCAGAGAATCTTACATCCCACTGTGCCTATACTGATTGTTTAAAACAGCTCTTTTAAAGTGAATTTAGTAGCAGCTGAGGGTCAGGCTGGTCTCCAATATCCTGACTTGACATGGAGTTGGACTCAAGCCCAACACTAGAGAAACAAAGGACTGTAGATGCTGGAATCTAGACAAAAAACGCAATGATGCTGAAGGAACTCATCAAGCCAGGCAGTATCTGTGGAGAAAAGCAGGCTGACAACATTTCCTGAAGAAGGGTCCTGACCCAAAACGTTGACTGCCTGCTTTTCTCCACGTACGCTGCCTGGCCTGCTGAGTTCCTCCAGCGTCATCACACTTTCATCAAGCCCAACACTACGTGGGACATGGCCCTTGCATTGGTTGGTACTATTTAACACAAGCCACACAAATCCTAGGTTAGTAGCAGAAAATGACATTATTTTCTTCAAGAAGACTCTGTTGCCTGATAGTATCTTTCAGTCCACATAGGCAGAAGTGTGGACTTGTTCATAGTGTGCTGTTTGATGCCCAGTCTAGAGAGCAGCTAGCAGTAGTGGAAAAGAGGCACAGAGAGCCAGAGCTCAAGGGCTCTGCAGTAGTTCCTGATAAATGACTGGAGGAAGAGCAGCAGGAAGTAGAAGTCAGCAACTAGTGGGATATCCTTGCCCATCATCCACAGCCACAACCTAAATAAAGCAGAGAAAGCAGGAGTACAAGGGACTCCTTAATGTAAAGATGATTTCCATGAGGAGGCAGCAAAATTATATATTCGGATACAATCCAAGTGACTGTCTCCACGTTGGGATCCTTAATCCAACGTGACACACCAATAATCAGAAAGTGGAGCTGAAGTACTGCAGGACATCCCGCTGTACAGATCCACCATCACTGAATGTAACACATACATTAATGGATCCCTATTTCAACTATTTTGCTACGATATTTCAGTATTTCCTGAGGAGTGGTACATTGCTTAAAGAACTCAAATCTTTATACAAAGCAAAACTTTTGTGCCAGGATTACAGATATAAAGAGAAGTATGAAGACCAGACCGTATTTTGAGACACCATGAAATATCCTTCTGCAATGCTCTACTGCAGGAGGATTTTCTCTCCTGAAGGAAACCATTAGAGCCTCATCATTGCTGGTTCTTACATTGGATCTGATGGCCTGGCCCTCTGACTCACAGAAGATTCCTCCTGACTTCTATCTTGTTGACCAGGATTTGTATCCTATAAGTTATTGTGGGAGCTGTCTCATCCTCCCCTCTGCTTGTACCAGGGCTAAGAAAATTGTACCTTTAAGGACTATGGCCTTTCCCTGCATTTTACACAGAAATATCTGAACGTGGCCAGAATTATCTCATCAGATCCAGTTTTAGCCCATGTTTCTAGAACATGGGCATCGTTTCAAGTTGGATTTTGTCCAATTGCACTATTTTTTTGTAGGGGACCTTGCCATTTTTTTAGCATACAAAAGAGTGCAAACCAATTTCTAAGCATAATTTCTTTAAGTTCTTCATTCAGAATGGTCATTTAAATGGCTGTGATTTCTACAATGTTTTAGTTCTTTCTGCTATAAAGACAAATAAAAATCATTTAAATTCTCAGCCAGTTCTTTCCCACCTATTGTAATTTTTTAAAAATCACTGCGCCTACAAGAAATCTAAATATATTCTCACTTTATATATTACAATTCAATTTGCTTCTAACTAGTTTATTCTCACATTCTGAATCAATATTTTGCTATTCTTTGCTAAATTTTACCCAATCTTCAGCCTTACTACTATTTTGGCCAACATTAGCAGACTTCAAAAAAAAATTCTTATGCTTAAATTTTCTTGTTTAGTCACCAGCTTTACTATTTATTTCCAGTGAGTTTTCATTCCTTAAAGGAATGTATATTCATTGCAAGTTATAGATCGTACCTTTAAATGTCTATAGAGGAAGGTGAAGAATACAGAATATCAACCATGACTGTAATGATTAGTGAGGGAGGGGCAGTGGGCTGAAAGCTCTCCTTCCCTCATGTTCACATCGGCCTACTTCTGGGTCAGAAATCAGCAACGTGGAATTGCATGCATGCTTCTCTTTCTGGACTTACGTACTGTTCCTAACTGATTGACATATTAACTTAACAGCCCAATGTGTAAAGTATCAGTGTGTACATGAT
Organism: Rhina ancylostomus; assembly: GCA_030265395.1. NCBI lineage: Eukaryota > Metazoa > Chordata > Chondrichthyes > Rhinopristiformes > Rhinidae > Rhina > Rhina ancylostomus. The sequence goes on along the minus strand of JARFYF010000084.1, from coordinate 101,073,205 downwards.
CGACTATTAAATGTATAGAACACTATTGTTTAAGTTATGAGAAAAATTAATGTTAAAATGTTTGCAAGAATCAATGCATATGCATTATCAATGAATGTTCAAGTCTCTGGCCTGTTATTTAATTATTGAAAAAGGGCTTTTCAACTTTTAATACATCACATTTTGACCAAATACAAAAATATGGTTTTTCACTATTATTTGAGTTACTAACCTCTTTTCCAAGCCACCTCTCAATTACCTCCGTGGCTACCTATTCTCACTGATCTCTGAAGGTGGTTGTCAATACAGGACCTCTCTCCCACTTTGTACATTTTCTACCAAGTCCTCCATTACAACATCCAATCCCACTCACTTCCATACTGTGCTACTCCTTAAAATTTCCCAGGTCAAATTAGTTCACAGAATAATTGCTGGCACCTGCTTTAACTGCAGTACACCTCCCCTAATAGAGCCACAATCAGGGTTGAAGCACTGCTGTCTGGCTTTAATTAGGGACCAGCTTTAATTAGAGACCAGAAAAAGTGAAGAGAAATGTCCAGCAAATAAGCTTTGGCTAGACCTTGCAATCGTTTGAATTAACATGTGGTTGGTATTTCAGGTGTTTTGTATTAAATCCAACCAACCTGAATTAATTGTACATCACAATTACCTCACCCATTTTCAGGTGCCAATGAATTTTAACCCCTTATTTATATAGCACTGATGAAAAGAGGGAACAAAAAATGAATGCACTAATAGAAATGATTGTAGAGGATACCCACCAATGTTTGATGTTCCTAAACCATTTTGTAACTAGGCTCAAACAGAAGGACATAATGTGTAAGAGCAATGTAGTCCATTTTAACCCTCTTCTTTGTGTGCAGTGTAATATGTGCTGCGATTTTTCTAAAGGCCACCTTGCAATATCGATGGGGATTAATTCCACCCCCATGTTTATTATGCTAAATGTGAATGCATTAAAAATTGACAGGAAACCTACTTATCAACAATGAAATCCAAATAATCAGCAAAAAGAGTAAATTCAAGAAAGAACAGTCTTATTTCTATTTCTTATCTACCAGGATTAAAAAAATAATTGGCTTGTGGAAAATCAATGCAAAAATTGTGGATCACACAACAAAATACATGTTCTCACGAAACAGTAGATCTAAACTGACAATGATGATAAAAAGTAGAACAATTTAATTTCTACTGCTGAATCTTGATCCTTAGCTAATGTGTGCAAATGAATGTTTACTTGTTAACCTCTGTTGAAGGATTATCAAGAGAAACACATACAGTTCAACTTTTGAAATAGGCTGTGAAGTATGCAGATTACTTTCTATTTATTCAAACTTGTAAAACAAAAAGAAAATTTTAAGCATGACCCAATAGGAACAGAATTGAATAGTATAATGCAATGTGGACAGAGCAAACCAAAGCATCTTTCTCTTTTTGTGTCATGGAACTTCCGCTTGGGTTGTCCCTGAGGCTGACCTTGTGATGACCTGGCCAGTATCCTGCTGTCATTCTCTTTGTGTCCAGTGCAAGCTTTTGGACAGTCTTCTGCCTACATTTCCTGAATGCTAATGCAAAGGGCTCATGGGTTAGTTGATGAAACAAAGTTTTCTACATCTATGTTGCACTTTTTCTATTAATCTTTGTTCACGCTTCAGATATATGAATGGAAAATTCGGCTCTAAGCTGCATCAATTTGGACACTTGAAATGTGTGAAAAGAACTTTATGAAAATGTGTATTTGTTCTTGAACAGAAACCTTAGCAGTAAAACTGAGACATCAGTCATTGTAATTGTGAAACAAAATAAAACATTCCTTCCCTTAAATTTTGAACGTATGCAATATTGAAAGGAGTTAAATTTGACCTGGAAATTATTACAGATATTTTACAATTATAGCAATAAACTTCCTTTGAAATTCACTGCTTGTGAAATTACAAGAACAGTAACAAAATTGGTTATAATTTCTGTGAATTGCTTAGGAGATGAAACAAGTTATCTTTGCCAGTGATCAGTTTGAGTCAGTTTAGTTGCTAAAAATAGCATGATATAACCTAATTAATTAATCAACAGGGTTGCTCACAGCAACACTCAATTGTGTAAGGAATAGGAACAGGAATAGGTCTTTTAGCTACCTGTTCTTGCTCTGCCATTCAATAAGACTTAACTGATCTTTTACCTTAGTGCTACTTTACTGACCCCTTTTCTCTTAATATCTAAAGTCTACTACCTCTGTCTTAAATATACTCAACAATTGAGCCTCTGCATCTAAATTGAGTAGAGAATTACAAAGATTTACTACCCTCTTGTATCTGAATGGCTGACTCTTTATTTTGATTCTGAGATCTCTGGTTCTGGATGGCCTAGTCAAGGGTAACACCATTTCTACTGCTACCCTGTCAAGCTTTTAATGTGGTTATTTTTGTGCTTCATTTACTATAAAACATACGTAATCACTGCTATTTTCAGACTTTGGTCATTATCTTGTATCTGGTAAAACAATGTTGTACTTTTACTTCGCCAAATATTCAAACTAGTTGAAAAGTACTTAGAACATAGTGCAGGAACAGGCTCTTTGGCTCACAACATCAGTACTGACCATACAAAGGTAGCAATATTTCATTTAAAGGAATCAATCTCTCTTGATTTTAGTCAGTACTTTCAAAACACTGCAGGATAAAAGTTTTCTTTAAAACCACTGAAGCTTTTTCTGGGAACCCACTGAAATCAATCTGGGATTCAGTTATCTCATGGGAAGTTTCCATATCATTCAATGACTACTTTGTTGTTACCAACAGACCAGAATATCTCTACATAATGGAAAATGGGGAGCTGTTTCCCAATTCATGCTCCTCTGAAATACAAGGTATCTTCACGTGCAGACAGCAGTAGAAAGGGAGGGCATGGCAACTTTCCCATTGATACAGGAGGACACACATGGACAGCTGCCATGTAAATTTCAGTGGATCCTTTCCCAGACTCAGCACTGTTGAGCAAAGAGGGAAGAGTGTCAGGAGGTCAGACTAGGTCTGCTCTCTTGATTTGCCATGCCACCCTTCTCCCGTTTGAAGTTTATAGGTCTTGTCTTAATCACTACAGCCTGTCATCATGGCTCTGTACTACCCACCCGAAAAACTGATTGCGGCAAGCTTTTGTGCTTCTCTAAGCTCCAGTCAAGTATCAGTCACGCTCTTCTTTCACTTAACATCTGAAAGTGCAGACAGGCTGAATTGTATTACACTAATAACCATTAAATCCCACTCCAAAGTCAATCAGTAATATATCAAACATGATAAAAGGCTTTTATATAATGATTAAATGTACTTAAACTTGGCAAGGCTTTCTGTATGTACTTTTAATCATATCCCATAGTTCTACAGTGAATACTTAAACCATAACTAACACACTTAAAACAAATGAATACATGTTAAAAGCAACAGGTCAGAATCGGATTGGAAGTTTCTGAGACATTATGACTGAAACAAAATTCCAGCAAATTCTGGGGTATACTTAATAAATTGCAAGATGTGGCTTTCTGCACTGACAAATCTCGAAGGCGAATTGTGAGAATTATGGAAACTCTCCCATCACATCTTCCACCAGCTAAAGGTGCGGTAGCCCTGCGATTATAGCAGTCGTGCTATCAATCTGCATTTTATACTTCAGCTACTTCATTATTGTAACTAAATTATCTGGTTTAAAATTCTTGTCTACATAAGGAGAAATTATGGGTTCCTAGAACCATGACAGATCACAGAACAGGAGACAAATCAACCCACTGTGTATCTGTTCTGTATCTTCAGCTATCTGCAGGACCTTGCTAAAAGATAATCTTTGTCTTACTCACTTCTTTGTGACAGAGGACTTAGTACTCCAACAATCCTACAGCCAAAACTAACTCTCCAAACCTTCTTCACCTTACTTTTGCATTTTGTATCCTTATTCTTTAAAACATCAATTGATACCTATGCTCTCATCCCTTTAGACATTATATTTGGGGATGATTTGAACATTGATCTCTCATTTATTCACACCATTCAAAATCTTTCTCTTGAGTCTTCATTTTCATTCACTCCTATTCGTCGCAAAATGTTTACTGAATTAAATTTTAATTGCCACTGGTCTGGCCATTTCCACCAACTCATCTATCTTTTCGAGCTCTGCACTGTTAACATACTCTTTACATTTGTATTATCAGTATATTTTGTCCAGTCTTGCCTATTCCTAGACTCAAGCTGTCGATTTATACTAAGAAATGAACAGAGTCTAGCATTGACCATTGGGCTGCCCTATATCCGAACATTCTCCAATCTAAAAAGTTTCTTCATTTACAGTGTACCAAAATCCTTGGCTTAAAATCAATTGATTGCAACAGTATGAAACTTTGGCAGGTTTAACATGAGCAAGGGATTTCTCTCAGATTACTGCTACAATGGTGAGGACAAGGATACATCCCATGACCTTTTTGTTTGTTGAGGTTTACTTTCAGTTGCCAATTCCAACAAAATATTTAAGCAATTTAGCTGGTTTAATGACCTTGCAATGATGATTTTGTAGAATCCAGTAAATTAATTAGTTTTTTGCATAATTAGTGTTTAAATCTGTAATCAACATGTAAGATTGAAATTTAAAATTTGACATTTATAATTCAGGTATAGCATTAACATATGCAAAGCTTTAATTTATAAAATATGTGCTTTCATGTAATTCATGTAACAAAAGAATAACCAGTTGTAATATAGACTAGTATTTATAATTTCCCAATAATATAACACATGCTAAAAATGATCTGTGTAAAGCTGCTTGTCACAGGCCCAGCTTCTATTAACCTCTTGTCCCAGTGGTTTCTGGAGTGGTGGCAGTAAGAGGAACAGGGAAATCTGATGAGGTTCTGGATCCCATCTCATTACACTAATCTACGCAGTGGGCAGATGAAGGGATAGTCAAAACCTTCCTGCTAAAATGGTATGGAATATGCCAACATATATTGGAATAAAAATCATCAGCCCAGGTTTGTGGAGATCTGAAGTCAACTAGGAGTGGAATCTCAGTGAGATTGATTGGATGAGCTGACAATGCCTCCACATGCAGCTGACTCATTGAACAAAATGAATATTGATCCACCTACTTTATCAGCAGAGGCAACAAAGTAAAAGATACAAAATCATGAAAGCACGTACCACCAGATTCAAGGGCAGCTTCTATCCCACAGTTATAAGACTATTGAACCATCCCCTACTATGATAAGATGGACTCTTGACCTCACAATCTGCCTCGTTATGGCCTTGCACCTTATTGTCTGCCTGCACTGCACTTTCTCTGTAACTGTAACTCGTTATTCTGCATTCTATAATTGTTTTCCCTCATACTACCTCAATGCACTGTTGTAATGAAATTATCTGTATGGATGGCATGCAAAACAAATTTTTCACTGTGCCTTGGTACATGTGACAATAATAAACCAATTTACCAATTTTAAAGGTGAGATACCAGAAGGCCGGAGTGGTAGGCAACTGTAGGTCACAGAATCATTCAGATTTTCCACTTTTTATTCATTCATAAGATGCAGCTGTTGTTGGCAATTGCCAGTATTTATGTCCCTCCCTAAATGCCTCCTGAGTTGAGGGGCCTTAAAGAGGCAACCACTCTGGGGATCTGGAATCATATTGCTCAGAGGCGACCTGGAAGGATGTGCAACAAATCTCCCGATGTCCCATTAACTCACCTGGTGTATGTGCATATTTCCTGAACAACTGATGTGAACAAGCCTGGCGACAGTTCACATCAGTTGAGTTCAACTTCAGCACTTAAGACATTCAAATCATGCAATCTGATGAATTTTGGAATAGGAGCATAACAGAAGGAATTGGTGGAAAACTTCCCAGGTGTTCACAGGCTGTGCCTTGTTTCTGTGAAGTCCAGATGTGATGCTGGGAATTGTGAAGACACTCTTCCCCAACATCGGGAGGAAGACCCCACCAGTGGAACCAATCTTTAACTGGAAGTTATCAATGTGGTCAGCAGCAAGCCATGTTCCCTATGGATTCAATGCTGAAAGCACTTTTAATGATCCACACAGAATAGAAAAGGCAAACTTGGAACTTCCTCCCTAAATCTGTCACTTTATCTTTAAGACACTTGAAAACTTTTGCCCAATTTATTTTGGTGTGGTTTAACTTTTTGGGTGACAATGCTCATGTGAAGTCCTGTGGGCATCACTGCAATGTTAAAAATGTTAAGTAAGTGGACATTGATGCTGTTACAGTGACACATTTGCCTAGGTCCTGATAGGAATATCACAGCTCACTTCTACCTTCTGTTTAAGATCCACAAGCTGGACTCTGTGGGCAGAGGTCCAACCAATTCCCCTTTGCCAACACACTCATTTGACTGACTGAACTCATTCACACATTGAATAACTTCTCCTTCAACTCTGCTCACATTCTGCAGATCAAATGGATAACCACGTCTTTTAGTGGGATACATGGAGCAGTCTTTGTTTCGGTCCTGCTTGGTCCCATCCCACAATCATTCTTCATTATATTGATAACTGCTTCATTACATTGGTGCTGCTGGCTGCACTCATTCAAATCCTGCAAATTTCATCACTTTTGCTGCCAATTTTCACACCATTTTCACCTTCACACAGTCCACCTCTGATTCTTCCTTTCCTTTCTGCTTCACTCTGTTTCTATCTCAGGTGACATACCAGTGACAAACATCCGTTACGGGTTTACATACTCCCACAGTTATTTTGATGATACTTCCTCTCATTCTGCCTCTTGTAAGGATTCCATTTCATTCACTCACTTCCTCTGTCTCGCTCAGATCTGTTCTGATAATGAAACTTTCCACACAGGTGCATCTGAGAAATCTTCCTTTCTCCTTAACCATGGCTTCCTTTCTACCATAGTGGACACAACCCTTGACCACATCTCATATGCTTCTTGCGGCTCTGCTCTCAACCCTTGGATTGGGTTAGGGTAGAGTTCCACTTGTCCTCATCTTCCACCCAATTAGCCTTCACTTGAATCATCCTTCACAATTTCCATTGCCTTCAACAAGATCCAACACACATTCCCCTCCCCTTTCAGCAACTGTAAGAGACTACTCCTTCACAACTCTTTGGTCTGCTCTTCTGTCTCTGCCAAATATTTTCATTCTCACACCACTTTCCCATGAGTTGCAACATATGTCCTGTTACCTCTTCCCTTTCAACCATCCTGGGACCCCAGCAGTCCTGCCAGGTAAAGCAGTGATTCACTTGCACTTCTTCCAGTCTAGTGCTCTGCTTGCAGTGTTCACAATGTGGTTTACTGTACATTGGAGAAATGAAACACAGACTGGGTGATTGCTTTGTGGAGCACTCTGAACTTTCAGGTGGCTGATGCTTTAATTCCCTATCTCACTCTCACTCTGACCCTCCTGCATGGGGCATACTTGCAATGTTATAATGAGGCCCATCCATGCTTGAAGAAAAACACCTCATCTTCTGCCTGGACATATTTCAGCCTTCAAGACTCAATATTAACTCTGCATCTTCAGCTAACTTGCTATGTCAAACTGACCAGTCTGCCTGTAATATTGGTTCAGTTCTTCTCTCCCCATCAGTCCAGCTTGAGCTGTTGAGCATGTCCAACAGCTCTGCAGTTTATAGATTTCACTTTCTCATTTGTGTTCTCACTCTCTACCTGTTCTCATTTCATAGATTTTATGTCCTTTTGTTCAGATTCTCTCTCTTTTCCACTGCCTATAACCCAGTTGTGGTGACCTCATTTACGGTTTCTCCACACAGCAACACTGGTCTCACCCTATCAGAGATATTCCCTTTGTTCTATGAATCCCCCATCCTCTGCAACTTAAAACCAAGTTGCTTTGTTTCATTCACAGTTATGATAAAGGGTCTTTGACTTGAAATGTTAGAATCAGAATCAGAACCAGATTTATTATCACTGACTTAGATGATGCAAAGTTTGTTGTTCTGCAGCAGTACAGTGCACAGACATAACATTACTATAAATTACAAAAATAAATAAATAGTGCAAAAAAAGGAATAATGAAGTAGTGTTCATGGACTGTTCAGAAATCTGATGGTGGAAG
>JARFYF010000084.1:100895853-100907629 GCA_030265395.1 Rhina ancylostomus | reverse complement strand
GACAGCTGCTAGTCACCATTGTTGTTTTTCATTATTCAGGCCTTATATTCCTCCACAACATGGACGTACAAGAGGTAGCAATGATTCCTTTCACAATTTGCCTTCTTACTCGCGTTGAGGAGGTGAATGCGGGTTGCCCATCTGTCCCATCGAGTGTGTCCCTCTTCCATCTCTCTCAATCCTGCTAGAGAAGCTCATCAAAACGGCCTTTCCTGTGCCTGGATGACTGTATTGTTCTGTAAAACTGCTTCAATAACAGCTGCCCTGAGCCATTTCACACAATTTAAATGCCTTGTCATTGACCAAATGTTACTTTTCATTAATTAACATGAGTCACCTCTGGATTGCCTAATGTATGAGTGTTAATGCGCACATTTAAATGTATCTATTATCATCAACAAAATCAAAGGCTAGGCAGTTTTTTTTCTAATGCTCAGAAACCTAATGTGATGCTCATTTGCCCTCTGATTAGTACAATAACATTAATCAAGCATGTTCTTTATCATTCTAATATGCATTTTATGTATTTCCTTTCTTCCAGTTCGGTGGAGAAATTTGTCCTTAGATCAGCTGTGATAAGCAATGCAATAGTAGTTGCACCAATCTAAAATTCAGTTCCTAGATCAGACAAGTCGTGCTAACAATGAGAGGACACATTTCTCAGCTTTTCTGCTTAGTTGCTTGTTTTGAGTACCAGAATTCCAAAATCTTTCCTATCCTTTGGTCTGCACCTTAAACAATAACTGGTTTTCATCCTCATATTTCAAAAGCTGCACCTTATCAGCATACACTTCTTTGCATAATTCTGCCTGTGTGCCAATAATAGTTTTCTCGACACAAATTCATGCATTTTTCTAACTGCACAGTGTTCAGGTTTTGCAGTACAAAAGGTGCCAAGCTGGGCCATGTTCCTAGTTCTACTGCTTATATATAAAGGACACATTTGTCTGGATCTTGCTGCAGAACAGGGTTCCATTTAGCTGGACATGGAATGTGAATGAAACTTAGTTCTTTTTATTGAATAAAGAAAGGTCACTTGGTTCATCTTCAGAAACTTGAACTTTATTCATTTGTGCATGAGTAACAGTGATTTACAAATGATGAACTTGAATATGCTCAGTTTTGTATGTGAGGAGTAAATTCTGACTCGATTACACATAGACCTTAACGATTCAGGTTATTACATTTATTTTTTGCTTAATAAATGCATTTCCTTTTCACCCTTTTGCATATAATTCCAGAAGGCATTATATGTGAGATTGGTTCAGTAGTTTAGCATTCGAATCAGATGTGCAACATTATTTACAAACATGTTCTTTCATCTGAGCATTCAGCTTCATTTCTGCATGTATAATGAGTTTTGAGATTTGATATTCTGTCCAGGTGTCCTTAAATAACCTCAGTACATAACATAGCTAATCATCTCCCTGCATTTGGATTAACATTCTGAAAGCTCCTCCAACCTTTAATTTGAATTTTATTTAAATAAGAATGAATGTGTCTTACCAAATGGAGCATGTTATGTAAGTGAAGGTCAAAACTGGCAGCTTTTCAGACCTTGGTTCAGCTTCCATAAAAATAAATTCACTCGCCATTATTCGCTTTCAATTACACTTTTAGAATTTATTCAACTCCAGCTTAATGGCGCTTAAATACTTATTACAATTTATTTATTTATTTGTATATCAGCATTCCTGACAAGGCCAGCATTTACTGCCCGCTATGTAGAAATTCAAGCAGGAAGTGGTGAATCTCTGGAATTCTCTGCCCCAGAGTGTGGTGGAAACTTGACCATTAAAGTAGTTAAAGTGAAGGTGGATAAATATTTGATAGAATGAGGAATAAAGAAAGGTCACTTGGTTCATCTTCAGGAACTTTATTCATTTGTGCATGAGTAACAGTGATTTACAAATGAACATGCTCAGTTTTGTATGTGAGGAGTAAAATCTGACTGGATTACACATACAGACATTAGTGTAATGCTATTACAGTGCCGTGACCCAGGTTCAATTCCGGCCACTGTCTGTAAGGAGTTTGTATGTTGTCCCCGTGTCTGCGTGGGTTTCCTCCGGGTGCTCTGGTTTCCTCCCATGTTCCAAAGATGTATGGGTTAGGAAGTTGTGGGCGTGCTATGTTGGTGCTGGAAGCGTGATGACACTTGCGGGCTGCCCCCCAGAACACTATGCAGAAAGATGCATTTCAGTGTGTGTTTTGATGCACATGTGACTAATAAAGGTATCTTATCTTAGTAGAGGGGTATGGAGAAATGGCACAGAAGAGAAGAGGAGCCATGCCCTCATCTCACTGCTACCATCGGGCAGGAGGTTTAGAAGCCTAAAGTCCCACACCACCAGGTTCAGAAACAGTTACTTTCCTACAGCTACACACAAAAAGCTGGAGGAACTCAGCAGGTCAGGCAGCATCTATGGAGGGAAATGGACAGTCAACATTTCAGGTTGAGACCCTTCATCAGGACTGGAAAGAAAGAGGGGAGAAAGCCGGTATAAAAAGTTGGGGGGAAGATGTGGAGCAAGAGCTGGCAGGTGATAGGTGGATCCAGGTGAGAGGGGGAAGATAGGCAGGTGGGCGAGAGTGGGAGTGATGTAAGAAGGTGATAGATGGAAGTGACAAAGAGCTGAAGAAGATGGAATCTGACAGGAGAGGAGAGTGAACCATGGAACCATGGGAAAGAGGTGAGGGGGGAACCAGAAGGAGGAATGTGTGGCTGATGGGCAGGTCAAGAGAGTGGGGGAGGGGAAAGAGAAGGGGGTGCTGGGGCTGATGGGATAAGGGAAAACAAAAGGGTGTCGGAGAGGAGCTAAACCAAGTATAGCTATTCACAATTGGATCTGCCTGGACCATGTAATGTACTATTGGGCCTTGCTTCCATTTCTCAGAACTGCTCCTTATTCCAAGATCACTCTGAACGACAAAGATAATTCTTGGCTTCCTTTCTCCATTGCAACCTGCTCTTCAAACTCACTTCCTTGTCTTAAAAATCAAATAAAATCAACAAATATTCTCCAGATCCAAAAACGATTTTGGACCTGAGGTGTTAGCTCTGTATCCCTTTCCACTGATGTGGTCTGACCTGCTGAATGCTTCCAACAATTTCTGATTTCATTCCTGTTCAATTTTTCTCTAGTTAATCTTCTTCATCCCCTCATAGACAAGATGAGTTTGCAGAGAGCATGATATCCATCTCCCTTTTCCCCACTTCCTATTAAATACTAGCTCCTCTTGCCTTTGTGTTACTGTTAATGATTTCCTCTCTTCAAAGACTACTCCCATCTGCATCAAAACCACTGTTTCAATCCTTGGCCCTCAATAATTGAATCCCTGACCTTTCTATTCCTGCAAATTGTTGCCACAACACCACCATCTTATTTCCTCTCTTTTAATATATTTTAGCCTCCAAAATTCATCCTCAACTCACTCAGGAATTCTTACTTGAAGCCCTCCAATCAGGTTACCCACACCCCCCCCACCTTCGCTATAATATCAATAGCTCTGATCTTTCTTTTACCTCCACAACCTCTCTGGAACACATGACGTGGTTGACAATGATGCTCTCTCCTAAAGGTACACTTCTGTCACCCAGTCATTGGGAGTATGTTCACTGGTTTCATTCTAGAGCAATTTTGTTGCAGCTTGAGAAGCATCCACAATGCTTTTCAAACCTGCACTTGCACAGTACCCTCTAGTGCTTGCCAAGGATCTATCCTGTCCCTCATCCACAAAATATGACAACAATCCATCAGTTTCTACATTTATGATGATGACATCCATTTCTATCTCACCACCACCTGCCTTGACTCCTCTGTGACCTCAAATTCATGATTGTTGGCTGACATCCTGAATTGAATGATCAAATATATCTTCATACTAATTATCCTGTTTGGTATCCATCACAAGCTCTTTTCCCAATGCACCAACTACATTTGTCTTTCTGGTAACTGCTTGGAATTGAACTGGGCTGTTGGCAATTTTTGGTGAGATATTGGCATTGGAATTGGTTTATCATTGTCATTTGTACCGAGGTACAGTGAAAAACTTGTCTTGCATACCAATCGTACAGGTCAATCCATTACTCAGTGCAATTACATTGAGTTAGTATTAAGCCTGAGTTGAATTTTGGGGACCTCATATCTATGTTATCTGTAAGGCTGCCAATCTCGGTCTTGTAACATCGAGCCTTTCATCAGCTCATCTGTTGGTGAAATACTCATCTGTGCCTTTGTACCTCAAAGCAACAATTTAAAACATGTATCTGGCTAATTTCCCTTCTACTACTCTCCATAAATTTGAGGCTATCTAAAACTTTGCTACTTGTGACCTAGCCCACAGTGACCTAGCCCACATCAAGTACCATTCACTGATCACCCCTGTGCTTGACAATATACACTGGCTCTCAGTTATGCAGCACCTTGATTTTAAAATTCCCTTCTTTGTATAAAAGTCCTTCCAAGGTTTCACCCCAACCAATCTATGAAATCTCCTCTAGCACTATAAGTTTTCAAGGTATTTGTGCTCCTCTAATTTTGAATTCTTATGCATTCTTCAAATGTAATTGCTTGACCAATGGTGGTTCTGCCTTCCCCTGGTAAACCTTGTGAAGCATTTTCTCTCTCTCTCTCTCTCTCTTTCTCTCTCTCTCTCTCTCTCTCTCTCTCAGATATTTGGGACATTTCTTGCTGTGGTATGACTTAATATAATGGAAGTTGTCTGAATCAGGACTTTGTTTTCAGTGAAAGGATGAAGTAATGGGCTCTGTATCCATTCTTGTGAAATGTCGTAATGCTTTCAATAAATGATAACTTTTAGTTAACATGCAAATTAATGTGCTTTTAGTGCTGTGGGTTGATCAGTTATACCTCAAAGGAACAATTAATATTTACAATTGACACTTATGGTCATTATTGATAGTCTTTACTATGTTACTTCATTCTTCCACACTTTCAAGAATTAATGCTGTTACTCTGCTAAACTAAACAGAGTTTATTCTACCGATGCTTAAAGTCTGTTTCATATCTGCAATTTTTTCCTTAATTAGCTCGGGTAGAAAAGCTTTACTTCAGGTGACCTATCGAATTGATTTACGAAAGAATATTACATAGAGCAGCTGCATTACCATATTTCCGTCCTCTGCTACTGAGGCTGTTAGCAGCTTTTGGTGTCATATTTGAGACTGGGTTGAACTTGAGTATTAATAGCAGAATACTCGCATAAGAAAATATATTTAGAACATTCTTGAATGTATTTTTAAACATAAATATTTGGTTTCAAAATACGTTTAGGTTATTGATTTAAATTGTCTCTGAGCTGTAACTGTACATATAGGTTAACTGTGGTTTTAGTGAGCTGTAAATTGTCTATTGATTTTTAGCATGCGGCTGAGTCTACTTAAAGTGTCTACCAAAGATGAGAATCATGTGATGGCACCTAATGCAAACAAATAAGCAAACATGTTGTGGCAAAAATTCTTTATTTCAGCTTTGTGTTTTATTAGTGCTTGCCCACATATTAAGGAGATAATGGGGTAGCCTGGATTGTAAGGTATATGAGATCCAACTTGCAGCAAAATTCAAGAAGAGCAACATAAAGATGTAATGTGCATACTTGTTTATAGCATAGTACAGCTAAACCCAAGATGTTTTTCGCTGATGCTCTTCTGGTTTAACTCTGGCACATAGACAAGGAAACCTACTCCACCCAGTTCCTCAGCCCACAAATCTGCCACAAGTCACCCACCACTGGAAGCCAGCCTAGCATTCAACTGCACCCAGCCATGAGAGATGAGCAGTCTATAGAGGAGAATGCAGCTTACTAATGTTGGGTCACAGAAGATAAACAAATCTTTTACAAATCATTAATTCATGAATTTTTTTCACAGTTGTGACATGGTGTTTTAAGTGGAGATTTTTATAGTTAGAAGTTTGTAAGTATATGATTTCTACCCTCCACCCCCCACTGAGAAATGTTAGATATTTGGTTATGCCAACATATAGTTAGATTTAGGCTTTACACATCACTGTTAGGCAGCTCTACTTAAGTGAACAATCTCAAAGGGCAAAGCTTTCAGAAGGTTCAAATAATTGGGAAACAAAACCAAAACGGCAGAATATTTTCAGTGTGAATATTATCCCAAATCTTTTTGAGTCAAATATTAAGGAAACAAGATTCATTTGCTGTACCTCACCATCATTGGGAAACTGCTATAAAGCTATATAAGAACTATGCAAATGTGCTCATAGATAACACTGCATCTCTTTAAGGTATCTGCCACCTATTCCATTGTATTGGTATTCTGTTTTACTTTACATTATCAGCACTAAAATAACTTACAGTTGATTTTAGGGCCAACAATGTGTTCATGTGATCCTTTAACATAATGCATTATCCATTAAATGGAAGTGAATGATTATGTAAATCATAGCATTGCATAACTCTTTGCTAATTATCCAAGCAATAAAATTTACTTTTATTAAGTCAAAGTGTTTAGAAAAGATTCTAATGATCATCTACTTTAAATGGAGAGTGAAACAATAGATTATGTTGCAAAGAAATACAAAACTGAAGAATACATTGAACTAAACAAACTAGCTGCACTTATATTACCTTCAATGAGATCATGCCTTCCATGACGTCAAGATATCCCAATGACTTTCACCCATGATTGGTGCTTTCAAAGCATTGTCATGTTTGTTTTGGTAGTAAATGAAGCAGACAACTTAGTGCCAGAGCCAGCAATGAGATAAACATCCAGATAAACTTGTCTGATGGTGTTGATTGGTGATGGAAGTTGACGGCTGCCAGGCAACCTTCTCTTCTCTTTGCTCAGTACCACAGGATCTTTTGTATTTACTTGAGCAAGATGAAAAGTGCTGCTAATGGCTGGCTGGGATTGCATTCCTCTGGTTGGCCTCAATATATTTTATCATCTACTCCTCCAATAGCATTTCTGAATCAAATGGAAGCTGAAATATTCACCATAATTCAATACACTTATTTGCATTTTAATTAAGTGAGATGAAACCCTGAGATAAAACTGAGATGGAATCCATCTCAGATGCAGTGCATCTCTGAGGTCACATTTGACATCTGCAGTATAATACAAGGGTAGAATCAATATTGTCCTCTACCCTGAGCGCCCATCTGCCTCCCATTATCTTGCCACCCCAACCCTGTGAGGCTGCATGCCCAACCTGCTTGAGGCTCTCTGGCAAAGGAAGTGATACGTAATTAGCTGCCTTGGACTATAAAACATCTGGGACCTCCTCCCCAAAGCTGTCCCCATTTCACTGATTCTCATTGATCAAACATTATCTGGTCAAGGATCATCAGCCTCAATGTAATATTTAACCTACCACCCTACCTTGAATCCACTGGCTACCCACTGCTTGAGTCCTCTGTGTTACATTTAAAGAACAGAATATGGAATGAGAGTTGAGATCAGGATTTTGGATTTTTTTAAAACTGTAGTTGCTGATTCAATCCTAACTCATCTGCTTTTAGGTGCAGAAGTTCAGTTCTATGTTACTGAAGTTTTATGGTAAATTAATGGCCGATGGTTACCAAGTGCCCGAGTTGACCTGATTTGGTTGTGCAACGCCTATTTCACTGGCCAGATGCATTATAAAGTCCAGCAATGAATCCCTGAGCAACAATAGGCCCTCAGGTAATGACTAGAGGAGCCCCATTCCCTGGACAGTATGACAGCTGGCAGACCCTTTACCTATAAATAGTACCTGAAGTAAAAATAAATTAAAAATTACTAGCATTCTTAAAAGTCAACCAATAAAGTACTTCTAAATAGTTAAATAGCTTTCATCAGGGGCTAAGGGGTGAGTTGATAGAATTATATAAAATTATGAGAGTCATCAATAAGGTAGGTAGTCATGAGTCTGTTTTCCCCCCAGAGTTGAAATGCCAGACACCAGAGAGCATAGGTTTAAGGCGAGAGGGAGAAAGTTTAAAGATATGTAAGATATCTTTATTAATCACATGTATATTGAAACACACAGTGAAATACATCTTATGCGTAGAGTGTTCTGGGGGCAGCCCGCAAGTGTCGCCATGCTTCCGGTGCCAATATAGCATGCCCACAAACTTCCTAACCCGTATGTCTTTGGAATGTGGGAGGAAACCAGGGCACCCAGAGGAAACCCACGCAGACTCAGGGAGAACATACAAAATCCTTACAGACAGCAACTGGAATTGAACCCAGGTCAGCGGCACTGTAATAGCGTTACACTAACTGCTACACTACTGTATCAATCATAATCAACAAACTTAACACAGACATACATTGAGACACAAGAAATTCTGCAGATGCTGGAATCTGGAGCAAGACACAAAAAGTGCTGGAGGAACTCAGCAGGTCAGGCAGCATCCATAGAGGGAAATAAACAAAAATCCTGGGACACTCTGCCAGGGGAGGTGGTGGAAGTAGAAATGATGGCAATGTTTAAGAGGCATTTAGACAGGCATATGAACAGGAAGGGAATATTGGGATATAGACCATGAGCAGGCAGATGGGGTTAGTTTAAATTGGCGTCATGGTTGGCACAGACATTTTGGATTGAGGGCTTGTTCCTGTACTGTACTGTTCTATGTTCGAATAAAAATAAGCTACACTTTATAACAAAAAGGGAACTTGTTTTGCCTTCCTTCCTATATCCCCTAACCTCAATTGAAATCAATAGAGTCAAAGATATTGTCGTAGGTCTACCATGGCACGTATTAGAGACTTGATTCTACAGAGCAAGTGATAGGGAATCTGAACAAAATGGAGCATTTTCCATAGACTCCATTTCAAGTTCACTGGTTGAAAACTCAGGAAGATGTGACATTGACTAAGTTTGAGACTTCCATGCTTGACTGTACATGTGAGGAAGTCCCAGACCTGTTAGTATTTACCAGAAGAATATCTGGGCTGATATCTGAATATCAACTTTGCTTGATAGTTTTAATTTAAGTGACTCAGTTACTTTTTAAAAATATTGATCATATTTATTTATTTATTTCATTATTTTATTGCGGGACAATTCATTCAATTTCCTGTCTGGAGAAGAAAAAGAAATGCTGTTAAATGAATAATATAATAAAGAGAGAATGAAAATCATGTATCAGAATAACACAAAGGCACATGATAACAACACATCTAAATGTCCTAGTTTGAGCCAACACAATCCTGCCCATGTGTTTTGGAGGTGCAGAAGTTTGTAAATAATGTTTTTTTGTCTGGTAAGAACTGATTGAATAAATGCAGACTTTAATTCACTCATAAACACTGCCTTCAGGATACTCTGTGTTGTTAACACTTGTCAGTCAACTATAATATGATGTAAATGAGACACTCTGAGTTTTCAGTACTTTTTCTTCTAATCCTCTACTATTCTTTTAATCAGTGAGCACACAGAGGACAATATCTATTTTCATCTATCTAGATAGGATCTCTGAAGGAATTAAAGCTGTTTTCCACTCTGCACAACAGTAGGTAGGGACTTGGCTGTGATCTCAGGCTTTAGGGAATTCTCATTAAGTGCAGATACTACGATCGAAGAAGCAAGGATTGGCTACTGGATTTTTAATCCCTGGTGCCCTATGTCAGAAGCTGTAGTTATTTAGGATCTTTGATTAGCCTGAGCACTGCTCTTTGATTAAGAGAACTTCTGAAGATGCTGCTGCATTGCTCTGATTTGGGGATAGACGTCTTAACTGGCTGGTAAAAAAAAGAGAAGCACTTTAATTTAAAACTCCACTATTGGTGCCAGTCCTTCTTTCTAGGTGCAATTTCAAACTGTTGGAAAATAACATTTAAGGGATTTACAAACCTCCTAATAAACTGATTGACCAGGACAGCCTAGAGATATATGAACTTTGATAATTTTTTTTGAACTACAAAAAGATTTGGAGTAAACATTGATTTCAGCCTGTCTCAAAAAGTCAATCAAATACATTGTCATTTTCTAGTTACTATCTATATAGCATTTAGCTATATTTTTGATGAACATCTCTTGTAGGCATATAATTTTTAATGCACCTTGCACCCCAAGTATGGCCACATCACTTCCATATATAAATGGTGTCATGTCGGCACAATACTTCATTGCTGAATAAAGAGAGTTCTCTGGAGCTGCTTTGATTGAGGAAACCTAATTCAATTTTAATTGCCATCCTGATTTACTAAAATACAAAGTACCATGCCTACGAACCATTCCCTTAGGTTAAACCTAACAAAGCCACTACGGAGATCATAGTTTTACTCAAAGCTTGATAAAATAAAAATTAGCCTAAAACAAAATGTTGGAAGAATACAGCAGCTATGAGGAAAATAGAGGAGTTAATATTCTGATAGCAGGATCCTCAGTAAAAGAGGTAGTAAAAGTGGTAGATGGGTGTATTTATGTGGTCAAAAATAAAGAGGTGGAGAAATGAAGATCTAATTGAAAAATATAGACTAATGCAAAGAAAAGGCAAATTACATCAACTCAATTTAGTAATGTATGAAAACATTCACAATGCAGTGGCTTAAGGAAAGAAAGGTGCTCTTGGTTTCTTTAAAATCTTATCACTTCTAACCATTCTTTAACTGAAAGTGTCTATTTTGTACCGAACCACAACTGCTCCTTTCTTCTGTGTACATCTTTTCCAGTTTACCCAAAATCAAAATCTTTCTTAATTATAGGAAACTCTGTTGAATTGTTCCCTCTGTTCCAGAGTTGCGGCTCTGCTGTTATACCCGGCATGATCTTTGTGAACCAATGATATGTGCTTTTCATGACTTGTATGCTTTGCCTTGCCTTTAATGAAAATCCAAAACAGCACACAGTGCTCAATCTAAGGAAATTTTGTGCACAATTACTTCATTCATTCTCTTTGTGAGGAATTTTAATCCTCCCAAAATCTGTGCTATGTTAGGCAGGTGGGAAGTCAAAGCATTAAAGTCTTAATTCCTATTCCAACTGACATCAAACTTATTCAGGCAGTTGACCAATTTGCCCTCAGGAGATGGACCAGCAGTAGGTTTTTAAGGATGTTGTGCACTTTGATTTTATGATAGTTTCGATTTTAAATTTCTGCCATCTGTGTTTCTCTAACCTCAAAGTCCAGTGAGCAAAATGAGGAGACAAGAGTATAATAAATGAGGTAAGTGCCCTTATAGCATAGCTGCTGGGTCAGAAGGAGCAGCAAAGTCTCCTCCAGGCCCTTCAAAAAGAACAAGGAATGGTAGTGTCACCCAGCTGTCAAATCCCCTGTGATCAATAACCATTCTCTGCTTTCCTCATCCACTAAGATCTCTTCACTCTTCGCAGTTCTGGACTGGTGAGAAAGCTCAGCAGCACCTATGCTTCCTCAGGAGGCTAAAGAAATTTGGTGTGTCCCTTTTGACACTCACCAACTTTTATCGATGCACCATAGAAAGCATCCTGTCTGGATGCATCTCGGGTTGGTATGGCAACTGCTCTGCCCAGGACTGCAGGAAACTGCAGAGAGTTGTGGACACAGCCCAGCGTGTCACAGCCTCCCTCCTTGGACTCTGTCTTTACTTCCCACTGCCTTGGCAAAGCAGCCAGCATAATGAAAGATCCCACCCACCTGGGTCATTCTCTCTTCTCTCCTTTTCTATCAGGTAGAAGATACAGAAGCCTGAGGGCACGTACCACCAGGCTCAAGGACAGCTTCTATTCCACAACTCTACCTTGTTGTGACCTTGCACCTTATTGCACTGCACTTTCTCTGTAGCTGTGACACTTTACTCTACTGTTATTGT
>JARFYF010000084.1:100809829-100820242 GCA_030265395.1 Rhina ancylostomus | reverse complement strand
AAGATGTCTTTCCAAACACCTTCATTATGCAAAGAGACACTGGCAATAAACACTGGACTTGCTCGGTGGTGCACGCCTTAATTTTTGTCGTCTTTTTCACTCGCAGGACGTGGCTCGTTCTGACAAGACCAGCATTTATCATTCATCCTCGATTGTCCTCAGAACATTTCGGCAGTCATCGATTCACACTGATTGATTCAGGGCCATGCACACACCAGACTGTTTCCCTTAACATACAAATATACAAACATACAAATTAGGAGTAGGTAGAGGCTACCCATCCACTCGAATCTGTTCTGCCATTTAGTAACGGCAAATTTGATTATAACCTCAACTCCACACTTTGGTTGACCTACAGTGACCTGTCCCTCAACTTCTCAAGAGTCTGTTTTCCTTTTCCTTAAAAATATTCAAAGACTGTTTTCACTACCCTTTGAGGAACATAAGACCAAAGATTCTGACCACCTGAGAGAATAAAAAGCCTCTTCTCTGTCCCTTATTTGCTCTAGGAGGAAGCATCCTCTCAACATCCATGCCGTCTTCAGGATCTAATATTTTTCAACCAACTCTCCTCCCGCTTTTCAAAGCCTCAGCAAACACAAACCACACCTGTCCAGCCTTCCCTCATGAGCCAAACCACCACTCCAGATATTAGTCTAGTACACCTTCTCTGAATAGCTTCCAACACATTAACATTCTTACTTAAATAAAGAGATTAATACTGTTCTCAGTGGTCCAGATAATATAAATTGAAGGGTCGGTGCCTAGGAGCAAGAACTATTTTGCAAGGTTAGGGTAAATTTGTCAATAACTCAAGACAAATTAGACAGGATGTTTTTCCTCTGCTACTAACATTTGTTTCAATCGTACATAAAATATACGTATTGTGTGTGTGTGTTTCTGTCTAAATAATTGAAGTATAACCTTCATACTTTTTGTATTCAATTCTCCTTGCAATAGTAACATTCTGGTAGCTATTCTAATTGCTTGCAGTACCTGAATACTACCCTATTGTGCATCATGTACAAGAACACCCAGATCCTCTGCAAATCAGAGCTCCACAATCTATCACCATTTAGCTAACATGCCACTGTTTTGCTTTTCCTGCCAAAATTGTCCTTTTCACATTTTCTTACATAATACTCCATCCAGCAGATCTTTGCCCACTCACTCAACCTATCCATAACCCTAAGCAATTTTTTTATCTCTTCTTTACAACTTATTTTCCTACGTATCTTTGTGTTTGCAGAAAAGTTTAGCAACCATGCCTTTGATACCTTCATTTAAGGCATTTATGTGAATTGTAACAAAATGAAGCTCCAGCATTAATCCCAGTGGCACACTGCCAGTTATTTCATGCCAACCAGAAAAAAAGATCTATTTATGCATATTCTTGGTTTCTTTTAGTCTTCCATCCAGCAATATGTTACCTCCTACAGCAGGAGCTTTTATTCTCTACAATATTCTCTGAAGCTTATTAGTGAACCAAATGGGTTTTTGCAATAACTTGGTACTTTCGTGGTCATCATTACTGAAACTAGTTTTTATTTACTCCAGATATATTTCTATTTCATTAGAATATAGGAGTCTATTTGGCCCATTGAGGCTATGCTGGATCACAGAGTAATGCTCTCCCCTCATTAATTTTCCCTGTAACTGATTCTCCCTACATTCCCATCAGTCCCACCCACACCCAGCTTCCACCACTTGCCCACACACTAGAGCCAATTTACAGCAGCAAGTTATCCAAGCAACCTACGCATCTTTGGGATGTGGAAAGAAACCAGAGTAACCGGATGAAACTCGATGTGGAAAATGTGCAAACTCCACACAGACAGCCCAGGTTGCTGGTGCTGTGTGTGCTGTATCCTGTGCTGGTTGAATTTAAATTCCGTGCCTGCCACAGTATATTTCAGACTCATGTCCCTGGATCGACATTCTAGGCCTCTGGATATTTGTTCAGTAACATTAATATTGTATTTGAATAATGCTCCTGTCCAGTAATTATAAAAGGAGATCCCCAACTTGCATCTTTTCATGTCATTTGCATGTTTATGAAAAGATGATATATATATTTTGTGGGTGAACAATTGTATGAGGTAAGCTTACAAGGAGCCCTTCCCGAAAATATAACGAAGGCATGGTATTTAGGCAAAAAATTGCAATTTCCTTTACCTAATGCAGTACCATGTCTGGGGGCTGCCTCCAAAGCACACATTGGGAATTTGTAATTCCCATTAAAAGGCAGTAAATTCTCAGATATTATATGGCACAGCTTGATATAGATTCCAAATGTATTTTCTGACCAAATGTTTATGCTTGACATAATCCCCTACTGTTATACATAATGAAAACTATTGTGGTAACAGTACTAGATCTAGACTTTGCTCAGGAAACAGAATGTAATAATAATTTGAATCTATAAAAAATAATTTTCCTCTCAATATAGGAAAGCACAATTGCTTTTTTGTTTTACAAATGACCTGACTATATTTTCTTATGAATTAATCCTTTACTGAACAGCAGGAGTCTGAAGTTCTTCCTTGTTTAATGTAAAGAATTCATGCTTTCAAAACAATCAAAGTTTACTACTTCACACACTGGGACACCTGGACTAGCTGGTAATGCAGTTCATATACTACTATTATAAAAGATATTACAAATTGTGTTGGTCAATACATTACCCTTACTGTATATCTTATTGCTTGAGTAAAGTTATTTTACAAAAAATTGAAGTTAATAAGATAAGATATCTTTATTAATCACATGTGCATCGAAACACATAGTGAAATACATCTTTTTGCATAGTGCTCTGGGGCAGCCTACAAGTGTCGCCACACTTCCGGCGCCAGCATAGCACGCCCACAACTTCCTAACCTGTACTTCTGTGGAATGTGGGAGGAAACCAGGGCACCCAGAGGAAGCCCACGTGGAAACGGGGAGAACGTACAAACTCCTTACAGGCAGTGGCCAGATTTGAACCCGATTCATTCGTGCTGTAAAGCATCATGCTAACCGCTACACCACCGCGTTGAAAGCTCAGGAGGCAAGAATTATTTCACAAGATTGGAATAAATTTTTCAAAATCTCAAGACAAATTTGCTGGTGAGATTGGTCTGCTGAAATATATTGCTTTCATTTTTATCAAACAATATATGTATGTAGGCACGACTACCCCACCCCCACTTAATTCTGAGGAGGAAGAGTTGTAAGGACATTCCTACTATCTGAATGCTGGAGAGTTTAACTTCCTGCAACAAGGCTGTGTTGTTGTTTTGTAAACAAATCTTTGCCAAAACCTTTTTTCTAGAAATAAATAATAACTAGATGAAAGATATGTATCAATAGTAATATAAAATTCTAGCAAAGGAAGTTGTCTGATGCTTGTAATCCAGACGCAAAAACACTATAGATGCTGGAAGTCTGAAATAAAAACAGGAATTGTTCGAAACTCTCAGCAGGTCAGGCAGCAGAAAAAAGCACCATTAACTTTTCAGGTCAAAGACCCTGCATCAGAACTGAAAAAGTACTGATGAAAGTTCGTCAGGTTAAATTTGTTCCTTTCACCAGAGATGCTGGCTGACCTGCTGAATATTTCTCAAATTTTCTGTTCCCATTTAGCAATTATACCAGTGTCCACTCTCTGAGAAAACAATCTAGATTAATAACTTACAAGAGCACGTTGGTGTGGGTTCAAGTGTGGACCAAAAGAAATAGGAAAAATCAACAGAATACTCACAAGTCAAATCCTATTAAGTGGCTTCCAATATAACTGCAATGCTCTACAATGAAGGCAAGTAAACCCCTCAGGATAGGCAGGCAGCTACTTAACATTTAATAATTTCCCAATTAGAGTGACATTGACTGGGAGAGATATTGACATGGATTTAAGTTTACCTTTGGTTCCGCAGCTTTCCTGCGCTGTCTGGAACTTGTCAGTGAAAGCTGATCCGTACTTTGCAGCTGAAGGAAGGCTAAACCCATGATGGTGGAACTTGACATTGAGTACTCAGCAATAACCACTCTTTTCTTGCCTGCATGTGGGAAAGGGTTTCTTTCCCC
The DNA here is from genome assembly GCA_030265395.1 of Rhina ancylostomus. Taxonomy (NCBI): domain Eukaryota; kingdom Metazoa; phylum Chordata; class Chondrichthyes; order Rhinopristiformes; family Rhinidae; genus Rhina; species Rhina ancylostomus. The sequence goes on along the minus strand of JARFYF010000084.1, from coordinate 100,816,180 downwards.
CACAGTATTTGTGCTGAGAATTTACACACCATGAAAATGTCATTAGCATTGTGGACTGATCTGCACTTGGGAGCTCTAATCTGTCAAATTAGTATAGGCACCACATATGCTGGTTTAGATATACTGTATGTCAGGTGACGATCAACATGACCTGCAAAATTACCAGCAACAACAGTGCCAACAAAGGCGGTGGCAGCAGCAGCAAGCTGTTAACAGACTGTAGCTTGATAGGTGAGAGGGAAGCAGCAGAGAGGGGCTGGTTGGAGGAGGCCGCAGTGTCTACAGACCTTGACATGACAGAACGTAGGTCTCAGAAGCTCAGGTTGCCTTGTCAACTTTTGAAACAAAATCTACCTTCTATTAGACTGAAAGGCTATGCTTTATAACGGACTGTCAAAGGCATCACCATCCCTACTTAACTTTAAGGAGGAGGTAGATGGTAAAATTGTGCAGTACCAGTGCTGCCAAGAATATCCTGATTTTTGCATGTTTAGCTTGAGTTCCACCACTGCACCCGCTCACAGTCTCAGCCAGAGGTATTTTAATACCCACACATCACTTCATTCCACCTCCCCTCTATACCACTAACAGGAAACATACATACAAAAGGCAAGCATCTCTTCATAAACGCAGCATTTCCCAAGTATCACTGGGCAACTGGAAATGCAATTTGCCAATCAGAGATCAAAAGTGAGCAACACAATGAATGTAGTGCTAACCATTAATATTCATGTGCCTAACATGAAGATACTAAATAACTCAAGATGTACCACCTGCCCGCATGCATTTCCTGTAGTACAACAAGTTCTATCGTCTTTTTTTACCCAACTACTACCAGATGGTGCAATCATTGTAACTTCGACAGGATTTATAAATGGCTACTCAGATCCCCACCTTCACTGTGGCATTGCTGTCGGCTGATGTCTCCAGGGTTTGGAGCCTGTGAACGGCATGGGCAGATTTGTTCAGTGGAGCATCAGGCAGGGCAAGGTGGAATTGGTTTTGAGTGAAAGTCCCATTTTATTGCCCCTTTAGCTGTCATCCCTCAAAATGATTTTGCAAATAAGTCCTTAATTTTTATGATCCTGCAGTGGTCCCCAATCTCCCCAGCCTCTCAGGGCCAATGTTCAAGACGTAAGGAACAAGCGATATTACCTTCAAACATCTTGTGACTTGCAAAAAGTCCAATCAACCAAACCCAACACATTAAAACAAGATGCTATATAATCCAAATGAGCCATGGAACAATAGGTCATCCCAAGATGGACTTTAAGTGCCTGGACATCTGGAAGCCATAGTCAGTACTTGGTAGCATCAAATAATCTGCTGGAGGAACTCAGCGGGTTGAGCAGCGTCTGTGGGAGGAAAGGAATTCTTGACGTTTCAGGACTGATGTAGGGTCTCGACCTAAAACATTGACAATTCCTTTCCTCCCGCAGATGCTTCTTGAACTGTAGAGTTCCTCTAGCAGATTGTTTGCTGCTCTAGATTCCAGCATCTGCGGTCTCTTGTGTCTCTTTGGTAGTATGATATGCTTTGCATAAATTTGCATAGCAGCAAGGCCTGGGGTCACTGTAGGAACAAAGTGTTGTGCACACACCTTCTGCAATTGTCCATTAAAGGGGAGGATATTGAGGAGGAGAAAGGAGAAGGGAGAAGGAGAAAGGGCAAATAATGATGGTGCCTCCCCACTTCTAGAAATTGAGGCCCAGCTTCTAATAGCCACTCATATTATACCATCGTACAGCGGTTCTGAGCTGTAGTCACAGAGGAGGTCTATTTGCAGGAAGGTCAATTACTGGGGTTGTCTAAACATCAAAGTAATCCAATCATGATGGGTAAACAAGGCAGGAGATCCAATTTATGGCAGGTTTCAATCATCATCAGAAGAAAGCACAACCATGGAGCTGGTTGATGTGGGTAGAATCAGGTGACAAGCATGGTCCAAAGGTAGGAGAGTCTCAGTTCATGCAGAGGCAGTGGTCTGACCATTGAGTTGAAAGGCCAGCCAGCCCCGTTGATGATGGTGTGATCTCAGGGAGTAGGAACAAATGGTGATCATAGGGCACAGATCATGGTTAGGGGAGCAGAGCATGTTTGAGAACAAGGGTCCTGATGGAGTTTGAACTGCAGGTGGGAATCAGGATTGCAGAAGGTAATCAGAAAGGAAGTGCTGATGTACGGAGTGAACAGTGGTGGGAAAAATTCCAAATTATTGTCCAGAAAATCATATTTCATTCATAGCTGATCTGAAGTCAGCAATACTAAGTGGTTTATGATATTTGGATAGCTGATATGTTATTTAATTTACCAGATAGCTGTCCTCAAACTGCAAAGAAGAGGCATGCCAGAAAGCCAATGATCGGCAATGCTTCCTTGTTATCTCATGTCAAGGACAGTCTGTGGAGGACACCACAGGCCCTCTCCATCTGCCTGCTGTTCTGTGCACTCTTCCACAAGAGGGTAAGAGCAGACTTGTGTCTGAGTGCATTAATAAATGTTCATCTAAAGGATGTGACACATTTGGTGAGGGTAACTATCAGGGTAGATTGCATGAGAACCAAGGGATTGGCAATATTGGATGGATGAGTAGAAATGACAAGAAGTGCAAAGAAAGAGCGTGTGCATCTGTGTATGTGAGGAGTCTGTAGTGGGGTAGGGCGGAGTGAGTTAGGGGTAATTATCTGCACTATTGGATAAAGGTGAATGCCCAACTCTTCTCACTAAGGCATTTGTCACATTGCTCCTGCTACTGACCCAAACTGCCTGAAGTCACACCTACTTTATTGCCAGAACACATTTCTTCCCCCTATTGCTGTGTCCGCCATATCAAATAGATAATGAAATCGCACTTATTTAAACTCAGCCAAATCCGGACTTTCTCTTTACATATTCTAGTTGAGATTGTCCTTTGCAAGTCATCATTATGTCTCCACCAAACTTTCAATACCAAACTTAGATACATCAAAATCAGGCTTATATATTGTTAGATTTGTTGTTTTGCTGCAGCAGTACAGTGCCAAAGACATTAAATTACTATAAAGTACAAAATAAGTAAATCGTGCAAAAATGAGGAATAACGAAGTAGGGTTCATGGGTTCATGGACCATCCAGAAATCTGATGGCGGAGGGGAAGAAGCTGTTCCTAAATCGTTGAGTGTGGGTCTTCAGGCTCCTGTACCTCCTCCCCGATGGTAGTAACGAGAAGAGGGCATGTCTCGAATGGTGAGGGTCCTTAGTGATGGATGCTGCCTTCTGAGGCACCGCCTCTTGAAGATGTCCTTGATGGTGGGGAGGGTTGTACCCATGATGGAGCTGGCTGAATCTACAACCCTCTGTAGCCTCTTGCGATCCTGTGCATTGGAGCCTTCGGTTGCATTAAACTGACACTGACAGACACAGTGACAAGCCCTCTGTGTTTCCAAACAGGCACCTGCCCTGGAGAGTCTTGATAATATTGGGAACCCCATTTCTGCCAGATATGCAGCAAAGTCCATGCGGTGTATTTCCAGGAAAATTCCATCCCTTATTCTCAGCTTTTGAATCTAAAATATACTTCCAACATTTATTGTTTAAAATAATTCTGTTTTATTTGTTTTGTGAGTTAAAACTGATTACTGATATTCCAGAGGAAAAGATGGTATGCGCCCTTATGATAGTGATGCATCTGTTTGATCTTTATCCACCCACCTCCACACTTTATGTTAGAACTGTTTCACTTGTGCTGCGGAGTGTGTAATATACAATTCCAGATGATGAATGTTCTTACTCATACACTTTAATGTAAGTGAAAATAACTTCTAATCTTATTTTCACCTACACCAGGGTAATGTGCAATCACTTGGATTTGCATTTTGCAGCCATAAGCTTCATGCTTTGCATTCGAATTCAGAACTTCAGATCCTCAGAAGCTAAACCCAAACCTTAAGTCTAAATTTTCCTCTTGACTAATTCGCACAGGATTTGAACTGCCTCATTCTTAACAGCATGATGAGACTGTGATGTGGTGGAAAGTTAGAAGTCCAGTGAAATTTAAAAGCTAATAGCAATTGTTGATTTTCATTCATAATTCATTATTCTGCTGTGCGATAAGTGAAAACTCATTTAACACAATCTGCAAGCTGCCTGTGCTTGTGGATAGGTGAGCTGGGTGATAAATTAGGGATCTAATGCAGAGTAGCTATCAATTGGAACATTAAAAGCAGGTTTCCCTTCACTGGATTGTATTACTTGATGAAAGCTAAATGGATATTTCTGGCTGCTTTTTTTTATAAATGAAAAGATGAGTTGAATGTATCCTAAACAATTTATTGGAAAATGATAACATAATGATCCTGTTTCTTAAGAGGACAGTTTTGTTTTAATGGTATGCCTGCCATGTGTTTAATTTCATTGCACTTTATGAAGTATTTTCTGTTGTCATCCTTAATCCTCATAGATATAGTACTGGCCTATAATTTGGTCCACTTCTTTCACAAAGAGACTAGCTCATGCTGGGATTCTGTTCCACAAGCAGTGACTTATCTCTGGTGCCCCACTCAAATACCTTCATCGACAGACCACTGAACAGCAGTGGGCATCAAAGCAAGCCTGTTTCTGGACTCATCTGTTAGATGTGCATTCACTTTCTTATTGGAGTTCTAAGATAGAGAAGCAGGAGGAGGCCATACAGCCCATGTGTGGGGTCCACCATTTAATAAGGTCATGGCTGATCTTTCATTTCAATGCTATTTTCTAATACTAACCCCAAGTTCCTTGATTCTCTCATATATAAAATAAAACCTATTGATCTTTTCCTTGAATATACAGTGACTGAACCTACCCAGTCCTTCTGGGTTGAAAATTCCAAAGATTTATTACCTTCCGTGTGAAGAAAAAATTCCTTTCACCCTAGTTCAGAATGATCAGCATAGAATGATAAGCCCCATAAAGCATTATATGAACTCTCAAGAGTATAGGTTCAGTTTGTTTCATTTGTCTAATCTCTCTCTTCATTTCTGATTCTCTTCATTTCTGATTCTCTTCAGACTATAGGTTCAGTTTGTTTAACACCTCCCACAAAACCATTTCCAGGTATCAGCTTCATTGTTCTTTGTTGTTCTCCTGCTTTCATGAGTATGTCCTTCCTTAGGTTAGGAGACTAAACCTGTCCACATTATTCCAGAAGCAGTTTCACTATACAAGTTCAGTAAGACCTTCTTCCTCTCATACTCAGATAGTCTTGCACTAAATGGCAGCATTAATTGCTTGCCTCACATTCATGTTAACCTTCAGTGAATTGGTATACAAAGACACCTAGGTTCCTTTGAACACAAAGACCTTCCAACCTCCTGTCATTTAAAAAAATACTCTGCTTTTCTATTTTTTGACCAAAGTGAATGGTGACATATTTTTCACATGACATTCTATCTGCTGTGTCCTTGCCTGTTCATTTAACCTGTCTATATTTCTTTGAAATCTTTCTCTGTCCTCCTTACAACTCATTACAGGATTATATTGGGAGTCTCTGGATAACAATTAGGTGCATTTATTGTGGGTAATATTCCCACTATTTAATCCCAGGTATATTTTAGTCCAAGCTAAGATATAGAAACCTAGCATAGACTGGGAATTAAATCTGGCCTCTCTTCACCTCCATGGACTTGAACCATGTCAATCAGTGCAATAATTTACTGAACAATAGGAGAGTTATAAAGATGAATATATTTATTTATTAGTCACATGTACATGGAAACATACAGTGAAATGCTTTTTGTGTTACTGAGAATGTGCTGGGGGCAACCCGCAAGTGTTGCCACTCTTCTGGCGCCAACAAAGTATTCCCACAGCTCCAAACCTGTACACTTTGGAATGTGGGAGGAAACTGGAGCACCCGGAGGAAACCTATGCAGACATGGGGAGAACATACAAACTCCTTACAGACAGCGGCAGAATTGAACCCAGGTCGCATGCACTATAATAATGTTATGCTAACTGCTACTCTACCATGCCACCCATTCAATTCAAGCCAATGGAAGTTAATAGGATTTATATATTCTACAGTGATGTCTTTTCTTATTTTACTTACAGCTTCAATTAATGCTTAACATAAAACTTTTAAATTAATGCTTCAAAAATAACATCCTGAACTGCATTTATCATGTACATAATGAGAACATGGCGTTATCATGATTCGTCCCTCAGTTTTTAAACCAAGTGACAAGTAGGCTGGAATTTTGCAACATATATATTAATTTCTTGTAGGTATTAGTGAAAGTTGGCAAAAATTAATGCACTATAGACTTCAGGGATGTTGGAGCACAGTAATTTTCTTCTGTTCAAAGTCTGATGTATTTTCCAAATCCATTGGGT
>JARFYF010000084.1:100785151-100798576 GCA_030265395.1 Rhina ancylostomus | reverse complement strand
TCCTCTTCTGATCTCCGAGGCAAGATTCCTTCCAGTTACTGCCTACGTTTGTCCTGAGGAAGTATCCTGACTCCAGTCTTGTAACAGTGTGCTGCATTTGGGTTCTGAGTTTGCTCTGGATCAACATTGTGTCACTATTGGGTCTTGTCAGTATCAATAACAATGGATTGTTCAGGTATTATTTGTTTGAAGGAGGTTAAGGAAATGGACTGTTTGCTGACAGAATAAGCAATTAGTTTTGCAGACTGTACAAATAAATAATTATAAGCAAATAAGATAATATTGAAAAGAGATGCTTTTAACTATCATCTGCTGGAGGCCTGTGCGTTATCCTATAATAAATGTTTTGTTTTTATCCATTATGTAATCAGCAAATGTTGCTGAAGAGACTTTCTAAATTTGTAGATTCTACATTGCAATTCCTTTACACAAAAAGAAGAAATCCAGAAAAAATGAATGATGCTACCTCAATAGTGAATTTTCCCTTGATTGTGTGTACACTGGGTCCAATTTTCACTGATTTGAATGGTTAGAATAAAGTTTCTGCCACCAGTATTGTTCCAAGAACATGAGAATGTGGAAGCTTTAGAGAGGAGATTTACCAGAATGCTGCCTGGATTGGAAAGCGTAGCTCATTCAACCTATCCTCATAAGCTAGGACTTCCTTCTTTGGAGAGGAGGATGAGAGGTGACTTGATAGAGGTGTACAAGATAAGAGGCAAAGATGGAGTGGACAGTCAGAGACTTCTTCCCAGGGTGAAAATTGCTAACATGAAGGGGCATAATTTTAAGGTGATTGGAGGAAGGTTTAGGGGTGATGTAAGAGGTAGTTTTTTTTTAACAGAGTGGTGGGTGCGTGGAACTCACTGCCGGCAGAGGTGGTGGAGGCAGATACATTTGGGACATTTAAGAGACTCTTAGATAGCCACATGAAAGATAGAGAAATGGGGGGCTATGTGAGAGGGAAGGGTTGGATAGTTCTTAGAGCAGGATAAAATGTTGGCAAGACATTGTGGGCCAAAGGGCCTATGCTGTTCTATGTTCTATAAACTAAGTGCAGGAGTAGGCCATTCAGTCCCTTGTGTGCCTTGCCATTCACTATGATCATGGCTAATCTATTCTAGCCCTCATCTCCTTTTCTTTGCCAGTTCTCAATTCCTTGATCTTTCAAAAACTTATCTACTTTCTTTGTCTTCAATGATCTAGTCTTCACAATCCTCTGGGGTAGAGAATTTCAGAGACTCATCACCCTCTGCAAGAAGATTTAACTTGTTTAAATGGGAGAGTGTTCTAGAATTAGCCTCTTAGTCACATAATCCTTTGCAGGGATCCAACAATATATACTGCAAAACTTTGTGCTGAAGTATGTGTGTTTTTCTTTTTGGGCAGTGTGGATAAATAGTGTTTGAATAAAGTTTTAAAAAGCTATTACTGTAGTACTGAAAAAAAATCTTTGAAAGTCATACAGAAGCTTTCTTTGACAGACTTTTGTAGGCTTAGTTTATGTTACCATTTAATAGTTCCTTCACAATGGATAATAATCAGTCATGACAAATAGTCCACCCTGTAAACCCTTCAAAGTAATGATGTCATAAAAATCCTTTTTAATTGCGACCTCAGGCCAATGCCATCAAACAACCAGTAAGAAAGATTGACAGGTTTCAGTTTTATGTGTTTTCAAGATACTGTCCAGCTTTGTGTAATTATACCAGAGAACTATTTATTTGACTTTTACAGGAATGACCTCTAAAATGTAGGAGACTATTTTTTTAAATGTCACTGTACAAAGTAAGAAAGGAAAGATAGGGTCTTGCTATTTAAAATATTGTTCCAGGCTGCAAATACAGAGGGTGCTATAAGTGTATAGGAATGGAATGGTCAGTTAGCTCTTGGAGATGCATTGTGCATCTCCATTCACAGACAAATAAGAAAGTTGCAAAATATAATTGTTCCCTTCTACTTTTATTAACTCTTGTGATTAAATAGAGCTTTCAAGAGTATTGGGATGCCTTGTATTAATTTCAGCCTGGTTAACAAACAAGTTGAAAGTTATCAAACATATCTTCGTTAACTCACCTCAAGGAAACATCTTGTACAAATCGATAAGAGTCCATTGAAACCTTTTGGGGATATTAACAGAAATCTTTTGGAAATCTTCATTAGCATACCCCAAAGGTATTAACAGAGATGTGTAAACAATTAGGGTAGATCTTCTGCTACCCTGATACTGCTGACCACCTGACCACTCTATTTTTTCCAGCATGATGAAGAGCATTATCCATTAGCGATATAGTTGAATTCTTTGGCCCAATGTGGTTTTGTTTACTATCATGGTGATTATGCATGTCAGAGCCATTAGCCATTCAGTAACTTGAAACCAGTGGAAATCCACATCCTTGCAGTAATTTGCTGCAGAACTTAACACTTTGTTAATTAAACAATATTAGATTTTATGAAACCAGATTCGTAGTATTTTCTGCTGGTGAACTCAACTTCGTTCAGGTATAAAATGGATTTTATAAAATTAGCTCCTGTTTAAGACACCACAGAATTCCTTATAGAAAAATAGTGAAGAAAATTTGGCATGGTATATCATGGGTAATCATTCTGATAGCACTCACTTTTCAATTCCACCAAAGCTAAACATTAGTACTGTATTTTTAATTAAGAAGCTCTGTGCCACTTGACACACCTTGTATTCAATAAGCATAAGATTTGAAAATATTTTCCAAATATTTACATCATTTGGGTGAAATGTTCAGGGGATTGTGATAAACCAACCAATATATGCAAGGAGCATGGAGCTTCAAGAAGCTCTACTCAAGGTAACAGTTTCAAAGGTGTATTGACTTGTATGGTCCAGGAATCTCCTTTGGGCTGCCTGAGTTCAGCTAATGTCAGCAAAACCTGGTGCAATGTCTCTGCTGATCATCTGAGGACAGATTCATTGCTGATAAATTCTAGATTCTATACATCACAAAGTCGAAGTACAGAGTTTAATGACATGTCTTTCACCTGCATGTTCTTTGCTGGTTCCAGTTACACTGGAAGTGATGTGATTGTGTTTCCACTGTAAGGTCATTAATAAATACAATACCTTGAGTTTATGTAGTGACTTATATTATTATGGGCTATTTAAAAAGAACATTTGTAAAAGTGTAATAAAATAAGATCAGGAAGTGGCCAACCAACCCCAAGAGACTTGTGCAGCCAACCAATTAGTTCTTGGCTGAAATGCAGGAAATTGATGGTATGAAAATAAAAGATGCATTTTTTTCAAGGTCTGGACATGCCATTTTGTGTCTGGTGATTAGTGCTTGGAATAACAATGGAAGGCTACTGGAAGTAATAAACTACTTGGTGTCCATAATGATACTGGAAAGCTGGTTTGGACACTGATCTGATGTCCAGGTCTGATTGTAGGTAGAGTGACTTCAGTGGAATCACTTTTGATCAGTGCATTCTTAATTTGTATTACAATGACGTCACAAGGAGGCAGAAGTAGAAACAACAATTCACTCCCTGTATTTTAGCTCCGAGTTAAATCTTATCCGTACTTGAATGTCTTATTTTAGACCAAATTCTAAACCAAAGGTTTGATGAATTAGAATCACATTGAGTTTCTTTTCACTGCTTTTTTGGCATTCTATTATTAGGTTAATAAGCTCTAACACTGAAGTAATTATAATTTACATTTATTTTGTAATTTCCTCATTCCCAAAAGACATTCTTCAGATCATAAATTCTTTGTTAATTCTGTTGTTGCTGCCAGTTCTGAATGGCAGCTGATTAACCTGGTACCTTAGCAATTTTGATTCCAAACTTGATGATGAAAGCTTCCATTATGCACCTCCTTGTTACATTCCCATGAGCTTCATATGTTTTGCATAAAGAAACACAAGTGGTAAAATAATTCTTGGGATATAGTGCAAAGTGAATGACAGCATATCAGCAGACCATTTTACACAGCACCTGAGTTTTATTTCAATTGAATTTAATGTGGAAGATTCTCATGTTGATGATGTAATTAATAATAGCATTGAATTTTATTCATTTGCTCAATACAGAGATATATGGACAAGGTCTACATTAATTCCATATCCTTCTAACAGCACCTTAGGCTAGGATAGTGAATTAAGAGTTTCAGATCACATATCCATTGTTGATTTCCAACTAGGTAACATCAGTCGGCTCAGTTTATCTTTAGCTGAAACCATGGCCATGCCTTTATTTTCTCTAGACTTGATTACTGTAATGCATGCTAGTGTTCTTCAGTTTTCTACCTATATAAACCTGACATCATCCAACACCCTGCTTCCTCTGGCCTGGTCTGTTCACTGATTGCCTTTATTGTTACTGACCTGCAGTGACTCCTAATTGAGTAAAGACACAACTTTAAAAATGTCATCTTTTTCTTATCCCCTTACAATTGCACTACCTTAATAATCCTCTCCAACCCTACATACTTAGGAGGTATCTTATGATCCTGTAATTCTGGTCTATGGGGTACCCATGACTTTATTTATTTATTTAGCCTGAAGCATTAACTTCATTATTCCTTCCACAAGTTCCACCTTATCTGCTGAATGTTTCCAGCATGTCTGATTTTATTTACTTATTCCACCTTTGGTGGCTGTGTCAATAGCTGACTGTCCTGTAAGATCTTGAATTTTCTTTCTGTGCCACTATCACTCTTTCTTTCTTCCTTTATAACTCTCCTTAAAACCTACCTCTTTGTCCAGGCACTTTGTTACCTGTCCTGATATCCTCTTTTGGTTTACCACCATATCTTGTTCAATAACTCCTCCATGATGCCCCTTGGGTTGTTTCACTAAGCTGAAGTGTGGAGGACCAGAACCTCAGACACTTCTTTCTGGAATGGAACCCAATTTTTGTCCATTTTCAGGGTAAAATGTACCACGGTGGAAAATCCCCCTTGCTCGTCTCCAAATCTGTCATACATGGGACATACTGTTATGCCCCATGCAACACTCCTTTGGAGCAATGAGAGATTAGGTCATGCACTTAGCATCGTGTACTCCTGGGACAACCATACTTTTAATAGGACTGTTAACACTGCATCAGAACTATTTAAAGGGAATCTTCATGAACAGGACCCAAGCTAACACTGGTAATTCAACCCAGGAAGGCTTTGCTTGATTTTTGTTAAATCTATCTGTTCCCATGGACCATCACCTGCTTCTAATTCACTGACCTCTGTCCTTCTCATCCTCCCATACAACTTCCCAACCATCTCTAACCCAGACACCAAGCTCACATACTACATCACCAAAGCACATATGTCAAGACATATCTTGAGGGTTATGGGAGGTGAAGTAGAGAGGGGGATAGATTGAATGTGGATGATAAGGTTTATATAGGTTGGCACAACATTGTGGGCCAAAGGGCCTGTACTGTGCTATACTGTTCTATGTTCTATGCTCTAGTTACAACCTTCCTCCAGCACAACTACATTTCCCAGTTAGGTCTCTTTGTCTCCTCCATCTGACTAACTCCCTAGTCCTGGTGTTAGTCCCTCGTTCCCTTTTGTGCATCCCACAATGTGCAAAGCAAAATATGCGGGGAGGGGCAAACAGGGTGCATGATACCCTTGGGCTTTTGCTGCCCTTTGGTGGTTGTTCACCAATGAATGGAATTTTGGAGACTTGCCATCCAATATCATACAATAGTGGCAGACTAATGATTCTTCTCAACAGCCCCATAAGCTGCACCGGACCACCGTGAACTACTTGTATAAAAGTGGTTTAATGGTTGTGAAATAGCAAAAAAAATCTTCCTTAGATCCCACGCCAAATCTAAAGAGAACTGCTTAGCTGTACGAGGGATGGAGGCTGGCACAAAGATATGGTTACAGCATGGTCTTTTGTTGTAAGTAAATGTTACTGCTTTCATCACAAACAATGAGAAGCAGGAATATGTTAGCATAATTGAATTAATTTTTTTGCTGAAGATTGTTCCAGGTTAAGAGTGCAGAAAGCTTGTGCATTATCTTTTTGACAAATTGTGAATGTTTGCACTTGTGGTGCCTGACCCTGGCTAATCATGTATAATGCATGCAGTTGCCCTTAAACCTTTCAGAGTTTTATCCCAAGAGGACTTGGTGAAAAGTTTCATCGCCGTATTCGATTTATTGTGAAGACTTTATCATCATTCTCATCACTTTACAGAATAAAGTTACATTTAAAGAACACGGTAGTTGTATATGCAATGACATTATTCTAGGTTCTTCAGTCAGAATACAATGCTCTATTTGTTGTTGACTTGATAAAAAATGCATTGCAATTTTAGTTTTCAACCTAAACATATTACATTATAATGAAGAAATTTTTATAGTTCTTTCAGAATTTTTACTACAGTACATGTGTACAAATAATCTCTATCCAGGGCTATCGATCACATAAAATCATCTTAGAAATGACCCAGGGTCTGTGGGTCTATCCCAGCAGTTGATACAGCATGAAAAATGTTAGTCCTCTTCTAATAAAATTATTAAAATTATAACCTTACATTGAGGAGTCACTAGTGACTTTGGACAAAATTGAATCAGCCACCTATTAAACATTGCAAAGTTATCCATTTTAATTTCCAGCAAATGTCTCCATGGTGTTCATTTAACATCAAAGTCAAAATTACCCTAGATGAGTGAGATGTTTATCCAGTTTTTGAAGTGCCATGGAATCTTTACTTGACTTTCACATTGGGAACTGAAATGAACTATTTCTCACTAATAAAAAAAATTCCTCAACTTCTGGTCTTTTGTTAAGCAGCCGATTATTTCATGATGTTCTCTTCTTGGATGGGAACTTTCTCTCTGAGATAATATCTGAGAAATTCATCATCTTGTCTTGGGAATATTCAAATTTTTTAAGTTGTTTAAAAGTCAAATGGTGTGTGATTTGTAGCTTTCTTTCCCCTGCTTAAGATTTTTAATATTCCTTTTCAGGGAAATTATTTAACTAACCTTTGGGGGAAAAATATATGGAATCTACTTCAATAAGAACAGTATTATTTGTGTTTTTCATAATAATAATCTTCAGAATTTTGCTCTTGACTAACAACAATAATGGATCAAAATATTGAAATTTTAAAGGCAAATTCTAACCCTTCATTGAGATCCTGAGCTATTGAATAAAACGTCATTAAATAATGATGACTTCCAGGATCGCATATGAGACAGCCAATCAGATTTGAAAAGACAATTTCTGGTGTTGTGGTACTGCAAAGAAAGCGAGGCCCAACACGGAGTACTTCAGAATTTCTGCAGCACTCGAGATCTCAGCTTCCAAAAGCAGCTCAGTAATATAAATCTGCTAGAAGGTATGAACATTCAGACATCGTGATAAAATGAACCCATCAAGTTGACACATAATCAACGCTGTTGTGTTGTGTTGACTCATTCTGGTATTACTTAGGATAGCTATGACAATTGTAAGTATGCTGTCAAATTTTACAATGCAATCGTTTTTTTTGGACAATTCCAGGTATCATTTTTCAAATAAAAGTTGTATGAGGATGACTTTTTCTTTTGAAACTGTCTCCCCCTCCAAAATATAAACAATCGACAGCAACCGTGCACATATATAGGAATCTTAATTTCTGCTGCCATTTTTCACTTGACTGCATTGTCAAAACTCCACTGCATTTGAATTACATCACACAGATGTCACTGTGAGAACATTTTGCACTGTTTTAATCTGGGTCCATAATCTCTCTATCTTTTTTGATGGCACAGATTAATTTATGTTCTCAAGGATCCGTTACTTCAAGCTGCAGTATATTGTTTCCATCAATTCTTGTCCACAGAAATCTATTCTCTCCTCTTTAATGGAGATAACACTGAGGTTGTTTCTTTCTGTGTTGATTTTAGTTGATCACATGATTTTTGCTGGCTGTCCTTTTTTACTCAAGCTGACACTGTTGTTTCATGATTGTACTCCACCATGAAGTCTCCACTTGTGTACACGTCAACTAATTACACTGCTAACATTTGCCTTAAGCCTAAAGAAACTATTACATCTGTTTACAGAAAAAACAATAGCTTAAAAGTGGCCTGTAAAGGAAGGGGGGTGATAATTCCTGACTTCAACAAAGGTAGAAAATCCATGATATCAGCTTGGAAGCCATTTATGCACTCTGGTTCATTTTACAAATTGGCCAGAGTGCATATTGTATGGTTAATCTGATGTTGCCCACACATCCTGCCACCCCATCCCTCTCCTTACCAAAGTCATAAATTACCATGAAGTTACACTGAAAATGTCATGTACTCTGGACAAATGGAACATGGGCATAACTATAACTAAAGGCAGAGATGGACAAAGAGACCCTTCTACTTTGGATTTTCTTATGCCTTTTTGTGAATTTATGATGAGTCAGCTCTGGCTGAATTGCACTAAGGTCATCTCTTGAGCAGTACTTCAACCCACAGGGGTTGATGTCCTGCTCAAGAGATGACCATAGGTACCATTGTGGTCTGAAGGTCATGCTATGTTGTCAGAGGTGGCACCTTTTGAATGAAATCTCATCAGCTCTTCCAGGTTGGTGTAAAGGTTCCCATGGCACTGTTTTGAACAAAAGAGAAATCCTTCCTTATACGTCTCACCTGAGATTAACTAAACAGAGTACCTTGTCATTGCTGTATGACTTTATAGTACCATGACTTCTGGGTGTCTTACATTACAAAAGTTAGTCTGCATCTAAAGTACTGAGATATCCGACACACCACCAATGCAGATCTTTCCTCAATTAATTTTATTAAAATAAACAAAAAAAAATAGTTTGCTGCACTGGAAGCAAAAATGCCTGAAGAGGAAAGCGACTGCAAAAGGCATCATCATATATTTTAGCTGACAATGGAAGTAACTTTCATGTGACAATTGTATTACCTTAGTTTTTATTTCCTGTCTCTTGTGCATGTGGAATAAACAATGAGTGAAAGGAAAACATAATTTGCACTCATCCTTGGCCAACCAGTGAGATTGGTTCTAACAATCATTAGTTCTACCATCCAGATAAACTGCTAGCTCTAATGGCCTTTGTCCTCACTTCTAACTTATCTGATTGGTTCTGGATCATTCAAAAGATTGGTTTGTCACTGACAGTCTCCGTACTTGCCTTCCAAATGATCTGATCGGTTATTAATGACAACCTGAAATGTCAGTCAAAGAAAGATGTTTTTTACTCATGAAACATACATGACATTTGGAAGCCACTGATTGTCAGTTTGATAGACTGCTGATTGTCATATATTATATCAAAATGAAAGTAGTAACATATCTACCTGTTCTAATTCAAAACATATCTGACATTGTGGCAAAAAGGAGGAGTCCTTTAGAAACCCATATGGCCCAAAATCAAATAGTAGACTGTGGAAGTAAGGAATGTAAATATAAAGAGAATTGTGTTTTGTAAACTTTAAGAACTTTGCGATTGAAAATGGGTTATAAAACATGCTTTGGAAATTAGGTTCTATTGAGGTGAACCTAGTATCGGGTTAGATCTTTCGGTCTTAGTTCTTTGTTGCAAGATCTTGAAGTCAGAATTCTACCACAACTCTTATGCCTTTCCTGTTAACTAAAATCAAGAAAATTGCTCCTCACAATATAAGTTGATAGAGCAGTTACTACCGATGAAGGATTTACTCAGGTGTATCACCTCATTCACACCATGTACTGTCTTTATTTTCAGAAGTCAGCTTGCATTAGGTTGGAATATCTTGATTTATCTGCCAAACAGTCCCTGAGCTGGTGAATTATCTCACATAGTGTATTTGTTGTACAGGTCAAGAAGGATCAGGTATCGATCATCCTTAAGGACGTGTTCTTTCTCTTGGAGTGCCTTTTCAAATTTATGTGTTTAATGCTTTGTTATTCTACTGAAGATATCACGTAATCAGAACCAAGGATTATATTGACCCTATGCAAATTGTTGAAATAGCCTGAAGTTAAATGGTTATCCATTGTCTAATTTGATATGCAAAATAAATCCTCAGTTTGCCTATGATCTCTTCTTTGCTTTTATCAGTCAATTGTGAAGCACGCAAGATAAATCTGCTCTGCTCATTTGCTTAGAAAAAGCATAACTCTTGTTTTTTTAGAAAAATGTCAATTTCCCATTTTTGTAGCATTATCCTTTGCAGCTGTTTAGGAATACCAAACAGTTTCAAAATGTCTCCAAACAGAGGCATGCTTTGAATGCTTTACAGAATTGTTACAATAAGAAATTCTTTGAGTCAAATGAAGGGCAAAGGTTTTATTTTGATCAGAATATAATCTACCTCTGTTGCAAACAAGCATCCTTAGGTACAAGCCAATGAGTAATTTTCTTGTGATGTTGATGCAAGCTCATTTCAGGTCCTCCTCCCAGTCATGCTACAATGGTATTATATCCTCATCAAAGACAAATTAGATTGTAATGGGTCTTGTGCGACAGAGTGAAATGGGTGCCAAATTCACCATTATAAGTTTTGTGTTACCACCTTGACCTGAACCATGCCCAAAGCATATTAGTTTGAGTGTTTCAGCAACAAAGTTCATGATGTTGCCCATTCACTTATTATTCTGACTCTTCCATGTACCACATTTTTTGTAGGTAGCAGTCATTGCGAAACTTCAGAAACATGTTTGTAGGTGTAATCTGTATTGACAGCATTGAGGCAGTTTTTTCACTGGAAGGACTACGTGGCTGCAAAAGACCACTAGATCCCGATTTCACAGCTGTCCTCCGAGTGGAATTGGCCACAAGGGGCAATCAAGTCTCTGGACAATGCAGCTGAGGCCCAGCCCCAGAGCTACCCCGACACTCTTTGACAGATCATGCTATTGAAAGTCTGTTTCATTGTTTTACACATCTCTGATAACCAGTGTCTTTTAAAGGCAATTAAGATTTACTTAAATAATAAGTAGAGATTAAAAGAAAACAAGGGAAACACATTTTAAAAATGATTTAATGGAAAATATGTATACAACACTTTAAACTACTATGAACTAAAAATATCAAGAATGAAGAAAAATAAACTAAATTATATAAAATTCCAGTTTTAATTAAGGTCAGCAACTCCATTGAAATGAACAGTGTTGCACTTGATGCACCAGTAATGTAACTGGCACATTGATATTCTGCCAGACAACACCCCTCTGCAACACCCTGACTTCAAAGCTGAGCCCAGGACCAGAGTATGCATCTGACCTCCAACCTCTTCTATAATCCCATTCTACAGCAAATGGGCGAGGAAGTCTCGAATGCATTGACTCGTCTGCAGCTCTCCATCGACCAGCTATCACTGTAATATGACTCAATAAACTTTCTAAATTCATTTTTTTTTGAGTTCATCCTTAATTCTTGGAGATTCCAGAACAATCCTGCAGGGTTGGCAACCCTCAGAAAACCCAAAATGTAACAGAGCCTATGGAGAGCCAATGGCTCACTGCCAATTGTTATTTTAGCAGTTATAATACATTTTGGCTGTTTTTTAAGACTGTATTTAAGAAATACTCTGAATACATTTCCCAATTTGACAACCAATTAGAAGATATCTTGTCATTTTTAGCTGTGCTGGGAAAATTAGGTTTTGAACCAAGCTCAGCAAATTCATTGCATTCAGGATGCTCATCATTTTTTGTTTATGCTTAACCAAAATAAATATTTAAAAATAATAGACCATTTGTGGGATTTAAGTTTATTTTCCCTTTTATTTCTCAAAAGGCAGCTGATCAATTGTGCCAAATATTATAAGCGTGAGCAGATCAATCATCAAACTTCAATAGAAGTAGGTTTTGCTGTGTTTATAGCCATCTGATGTAGAGTGTTAACCTGAAATGCTAATGCCGTTTTTCTTTCTACAGATACTACTTGACTTGCTAAGTATTTCAAGCACTTTTGTATTTATAAACAGGCTTACTAGGATTCCTGAAGTCCCACCCAGTCTCAATCCCAAATGTTCACATAAGGTAGGTGCTACGAAGAGCAAGTGCCTCCTTTAACCCCCATCCCCAAATCCTGATATCTTCTACCTTTGCAGATTGAAAAGACCATGGTTTCACTGCCATCCCTTCCTCCAGTCTCCACCAAAGCTAGTAATGAGCATGATGAGCAATTAGTGGCATAAAACCTATCCTAGTAAATATTAGATGTATTAATGTTTCTGTAATTATGCAGACATATTAATCTCTGAAAAGTTTTAAAGCCAAGTATGAATTAATTGATAAAGGTAATGAGCATTGTTAATAAATAATCTATTTATCACTAATTTAGATATACTTTTGTTAGAATATCCCAAAAGTTTTGTAATACAGGGGCTCCCTGTTTACGAATGACCTGATTTACAGAAATTCACCTTTACACAAATTCTTCAATATATTTTTAAAGCATTTTTCAACCTAGTGATAATAATAAAATATTTCACATTATTCATTAATGATCAGATACAGGGTATATTCCATTAGTTTAATTATAGGTAGCTTTAGGGTGATTATTAAATGAAATTAAAGAATTGTAACAAATACATGTACAGCAATACGATATGAGTTACAACAGGAAAAGGTTGTTTCCCACTTACAGAGAATTCGGCATGTTGTCACTTCCCAGCCATGTAACCCTTATGTAACCCAGGGACTGCCTGTATAATGTTTTACATTTCTGTCAAATTTTATGTTTTTTTTAGTTTTTTTCACCAATTTGAAAGATGGTTGTGCTGGACAATCATTCAATATTATTGACCACTTTATCAACAGCCATATGATGATGTCTGTTCTGACCCAGCAGAGTTTTTTTGATCCCATCCTCAGGTTTAATAGGTTTGGTTCCATCAAATATAAACACGTTGCAAGAATAAGGCAATTTGACATTCTCTCATTCCCTAACACCAGTCACATTGAACCTGGCCACTCTCATTTCATCGAGGCACTCCACAGGTAGCTGACAGAAGAAACTTCTGTATGATGTGTGTTGGTTCGATTTGAACAAAGCTCCCAGAGGATAAGGCAAAATGCAACCTCTAAGCTCTTATTCATGCTCAAAGGTGCTGTGTTTATTTTAGTTGTTTGATTTCAGGCCATTTGAGAAATGGGAGAAATGAGTGACAGTACTGTTTTGGGTAACTACAGAACTGAGCTCCCAATAGACTGATGGGGAGGGATTTAGCAACAACATTATACTAGTATTATTGGCAATAGGAAAGATAGAAGTATGGGAAATGAGGTACTAATGCTCAGTCCACACTGGATATAACAGAATGAAATGGGGGTTCACAAATCCTAAGGAAGTCAAATGAGGATTTTCTTCAAATATTTTAGTTTTCCTGACCATAGTTCCAGATATGTGGGACATATACACTCACGAGGGTGCATTATTCATTTTGTATTTTGAAGTGATTAATTTCAAACTTCATGGAAAAGTACTATTTTA
>JARFYF010000084.1:100730298-100741138 GCA_030265395.1 Rhina ancylostomus | reverse complement strand
CTCTGCCTTATATGAGTTGCAACATGGGCCCAGAAGTGACTCTAAATACTTTCCCAGATGGATTTGATTAAGGGTAGAAGGTACTTCCAGGGTTCCTTGTCTCAAAATATTAAAATTATCACCATATCCTGAATGTGGCTCCACGTGTTGAAATCAATTCCTGGAGTCAATCAATGAGAAACTAGTGCCCTCAAAAGTTCAGTGAAACCTCGTGTGCAAAATCAAAAAGATTTAAAAAAACGTATTTTAAAATGCCATATCCCACCAACTGTATCATGAGCTGCATGAGTTGGTGCACGAGTTTGAAGCCATTATCTACTCTGTTGATGCAGATCACGTCACAACCTGCACTCTGTACAAAACCTGGTATGGCTTCAGCAGGAGGATGTTACAGGAACAGCTGGGAAACCACAAAAAGTTCATGTCCACATAGAATCATACCCTTTGTTAGTAATCATTTGTAAGTACCATTGGGCACCTGATTCAACTTAAAGGCAGGCCACCCCCAAACACCCGACTTATGAACATCCCTACATATGAGCTCATAATATTATTAAATTCAAACATCCAACAAACATACAAACATTTGTTCCTATGAACAGCAGAACTAGGTTCCTCTCTCTGTTCATTTCTAGTAATTACTCTTTATCATCAATCTTATGTGCTTTTGATGGACTTATTACAATACTGTGGAGGTGTGGTTACCATATGAAGTGATTTTTGTGTACTTCCTACCTAAAAATAAAACCTATTTATGGATATCTGTAAAATGGGAACCCATTTGTTATCCAGGGGCAGTCAGTAATATGTTCCTCATTCAAAGGAAGCTTGATAAAGGAGAACATATGTAGAAAAAAAGGCCAAAGAGAAAGTATAGTATGTAATGACAAGATGCTACAAAGCTTTGGTTTAAAAAAAACAATCACTGTAGTTTGTGGAGAATACTGAGGTAGGTGAGATTCGAGTCAACTGCTTACAGGACATTAAAGGAACGACTTCTAACACAAATGTGACAGGATCACTTTAGTTAAACTATCCAGTCCTACTGACCCAAACAACCATAATGTGACAACTTGTGAAATGGAAGACTATCTATTTCATTACAAAAAATCTGGGCCTCAAAACATTATTATTTTATTCTTACTTCCAACTCAATCACTATTTGCATCTCTGTCTTGTTCAGATTCTTGCAGCAATCTACAGTAATGGGTCTGTGTGTGCACAGACTGCTTTTCAAGTGCTTGCAGGATAATTTAGCGCAAATTGAAACAGGAGTAAGTCATTTCCCCCACAAGTGATTCATTTAAAGAAGAAATTATATTTGAAAATAGTATGTAGAGCAATATCTTATGCAGTCTTCTTACTGATAATGAGGGGAAATCCCACAGAATAATGACTAGCAACTGCAGCTAAAGTTTTAGAAAGATCAAGCACTGCACATATGAAAACTAAAATACTAGCAAAGGGGAAAATACTTTTTCTGACCACAACCTGTTGAAATAAACCCTGTTGTAAATAAAGCAGAGCTTAATGGAAGAGTAGTTCAATGGATTTAAGCTGATTAGAACAGTAAAAAACTATTTTTCATTTCATAAAAACAAATGGACTCAAGAACCTATGGACCAACTGTTCACTTGTGCATATGCTTACAGGGAGCATCCTGGAGAATTTTATGGAAGTTTTTTTTGCATGTTGCTACATTACCTGGTGCACATAGAGAGTGTCTGCCATGTTTGGGAAGCCAAGATGTGGGTCACAGGAGAGCTGGGTTCCTCTCACCGAACTTCTCCTCTTGTTCATGGCTGCTTTTTCATGGAAAATACTTTCAGAATGTTCCTGTAGATTCATGGGGTGAAGGGCTTAATCCCATCCTGAACACAAAATGGAATGATTCCAAGACTAGTCTGGGAATCACAGTTGGTGTCAGCAATTGTAACTCTGCCAATAAAATGCAAGTCGACCTCATGTCTTTAGGACCTCCTGAACTAGACCTACCCTAATCTATTTTTGTCCCCTCCTATATCAGTGGTACTATTTGAGATCTGTCAGAATCCCTGACTTCAAGTCAGTACCTGGCATAACAAAATCTTGGGTGAAATTCAGGCAGGTTCACTGCTGAAGTCAGAGTGGAAATATATTAGAATAGTCTCATTTTACGATAAGATATCTTTATTAGTCACATGCACATCGAAACACACTGTGAAATGAATCTTTTGTGTAGAGTGTTCTGGGAGCAGCCCGCAAGTGTCGCCACACTTCCGGCACCAGCAGAGCAAGCCTACAATTTCCTAACCCGTATGTCTTTGGAATGTGGGAGGAAACTGGAACACCCAGAGGAAACCCACGTAGACACAGGGAGAACATACAAACTCCTCATAGACAGCGGCTGGAATTGAACCTGGGTTGCTGGTGCTGTAAAGCATTACACTAACTGCTACAGTACCGTGCCTGTTGTTCTGTAAATTAAAACTAAATCTCCAATTTAAGGGCTAAATGCTATTTTCCAATAATTCATTTGCCAAAGAATTAGATATTCATAGTAGGCCTTGGAATTGAAGGTGCAAATGATTGTTAAAAGTGATTAAATACTAATTTAATATACATTTATATAACAAACAGTACATGTAATCTGATTAGTTATGACTCCATCATGAACAATTCCTTATCCTGGATCTACAATTAGTTGTAAAAGTAATAGCAGATTTATGACAATTCAGCAAGAATGCCTACTTTATAAATTGCTTGAAATGATATCCAAGCACTGGGAATTGATCCCTGATCCATAGGTGCCTAATAATTAATTCTTCTCCAAAATATGTGGACATGCACATATACACATGAAATTAATATAATTCCTAGTTTAAGACTTTGCTGATATTCCTTTGGATGATCTGCACTTGTATACAGTCCATAATAAGAGAGACTACTACATGAATCTGGCATCCGATTGTTCAGAAATTTTGAAGGGCTGTCACCTGGTCCACTCATTAGTCGGGAATGTAAGTTGAAGGTCCAGAGTGCAAGCAAGTGTAGCAAGACCCAGGGGTCTCGAGCTGGGATCCAGACTGTGGGATGGATGTTAAGCCAAACCTGTGGTCCAGAACACCAGTGTCAGAAATATGGGTGGATTTGCAGCTTGAACCAGAGTTCAGAGTGCTTGTATATTTTCTGCTCTCTTTAAATTCACCTGGTTCACTGAAAAATGTATTATTCTACTGTGTGCCACACAAAAAAGTGTGTTGGGTATTAATAGGAGTAACATACAATAATCTGGAAAATCTTCTAGTCCAGCACCACCAAAGTCCCAAGGGTGCTGGATGAATGTGGTTTTAATGTATCTCTGCCAAGGCTTCCAAAGATCTTTTGAGCTAGTACACAACTTAAGGTAGTATTGTGGAGGAGGAAGATCCTAGATTTAATTCCTCATATATATCGCTTCATCTGACCCCAGCCAGTGTAGAAATGGGCTGTACAATTTATTACAGTATAACTTGAAATGAAAAAAAAATTCAAGGTTTCCACTTCTCATTGTCATTCAGGAGCCATATTCAGAACTGCCTGTGTGTTAACATCGATAAAGATTGGGCATGGCTCTTCTTGGCTTAAATTATACATTTCTCTGCAACCACTCGCTGTCCATATTTCCAAATAAAGAAAGGCAAAATGAAATACTAAATAAGCATGACTTGCAGATTATTGGGAAATGAATAATGCATCTACATAAAATCAATATTACTTCAGTCAAATCTTAATTGCCAGAGATTATTTTCTGCCTAGTGCAGGAGAGGAGAAGGAATGGAGATAGGAAAATGATTCACTATTATAAATGGTCAAAGTCAATCAGCTTAATTTCTTCCTGTGTGACAC
This sequence comes from Rhina ancylostomus, assembly GCA_030265395.1. Taxonomy (NCBI): domain Eukaryota; kingdom Metazoa; phylum Chordata; class Chondrichthyes; order Rhinopristiformes; family Rhinidae; genus Rhina; species Rhina ancylostomus. The sequence continues at coordinate 100,737,271 of JARFYF010000084.1, read as the reverse complement.
AAAGGGAGAAGGCAAAACAAACACCAAACTATTCATATGGATATTCCAGGATATTTCAGAGATGAGAAGAATTGATTATGATTTATTTGCATTCTAACAGTATCTATTAACACAAAATGATAACTTCTTAATAAATACTTTGTTTTTCTGCCTCTGTGCAATAAAACAGCTGGGGGAGATGGTGTGGGGAAGTTCATAGAACAGGGAGAACAGAGGCCCTTAGAAAGAGATAGTAATTTAAGTCTGAAGTATGATTTGGTGGTCAAAGTTACTGGTGGAAGTGTTACAAGTATCCCCTCTTGGCGGATGCTTTATTGGGGGAATTGATTCTATGGGTAAAGCCCAATTTTCAGATGGAAAGCAAGCCTCCCAATTTAGTTCATTTGTAGCAAACATAACAGGAGGGTTTAGAATTTCTGTGCAGCACATCGCATTGGTTTCATGTTGGTGGAGAAAGGATTGTGGCTTAGAGCAGCACTTACAGAGAGTTTCCTGAGTCATCAACTTCCATATCGACTGAAACAGTCATTGGATTAAATCCTGTATAAAATGGGTTTTAATTGTTGGAGAGTGTGGAGATTATAATGAAGGGTTTCCCTGGCCTGCTGAATATTTCCAACATATTCTGTCTTGTTTTCATTAAAAAAGGACAGTTCTATCTGAACCCTGATGAAATGTATTGATTGGTTCACCCAGTTCAGATCTTGTGGCTTTGGTTTGATCAGACAATCAAACAAAGGGATTAATGCATTGCACCTGGGCAGGGGTATGGGTGACATAATGTTACAGATATGCAAGTCCCCTATGAGGTATCAGACTTCAGGAATGGAAGCCACTTCTGGATAAGTCACTTATGCCATTGGAAGGTGGCGCTCTCAGCCATAAGGTTGCAAGTCCATGCCATTAGTATTTCAAAGAACTTGGCAGAGTAGATAAGGCAACATGCACATCACCCTCACTATTGTTTGATCATCTTGTTCATCAGCACACATGTACCCTTGAACAGACCTAACACTAACCTGGCATGCTTGCACTCTGATAAGGAGATCGGCATCTTAAAACTTCCCACAGCTCATCCAAGAATAAGCACATCCTGATAGCACATCCAAGGACAAGCTCAAAGCTACCTCCTTCACTCAAACAACTGCCACTCCCACAGCTCCTATTCCAGTTGTCTCACAGCAAATAGCAATATCCCGGCAAAGATTGCCTTTCCCCTTGGTTGCCCAGTTTTTTGCAGGTGAAAATGGTGTACATTGCCTGTAGGATGCAGGCCAGTGGCGGATTTACTCCCAACCTTAAATGTGCTGTAAGGAAAAGGCAATGGGAAAGTATTCTGCTCTTACCCTGAGGGATGGTGAAGTCACACTTACTGTAATGACAAAAATCATCCCTGTCGCTCTAAATCCAGCAACCATTTAAAAATCTTCAGTAGAACAAACTTCCCTCTTTGCAAAATTAAATTGTTCTGAAGGGTCTTAAAGCAGGCCTCATTCATATATCTAAAAGCCTAAAAACTGTTTTAGGTGGCTGGCATAATGCCTGAAAAATAGGCGAGGCAGATTTTGGTTGGATGTCTCCCAGTCATTGTTTGGATATTGGTTGATAGGCCTCGAAGGAGGTTCCCGATTCCAACTTCAAGTTACAACAAGTAAGTCACCAGATTGCCAAAAGGGAGTGGTCTGCACTTACTCCTCCCATTGTGAAGCAAAACAAGGTTAGGAAGCAGACGGCACGCACTGAAATAATGGAGAAGTAAGTAGTAACAAAACCAAATAGCTGCACTTAATTAGAATGCTTGATAAATACTTGCTGGCCACGAGGAAATATGCCAGATGGTTATGAAGGCATAAGCTTGATCCATTATATTGGTAGGAATGAGTAGTGTATGGAGCAGTCTGTAGGTTTAAGAGCTGTGCCTAACTTGGAATTCGTCAATTACTCCTTGCCACATCAGTATGTTGCACCATGCATAGACCTGGGCTGGTTCCCTCCCTCCTGTTTCTGTTCCAAAGCCAGGGAATACATTGGAAGCCTAACAGAATTCCAATGATGAGAAATGTTTTTGCAGCTGTTGGAGCTAAGTGCTGACAGCTGGAACATCATTGGTGGTGGTAGATTGGAAGCACTGAACCATAGAAAAATGCCAGCTAGTAGCAGGGGAAAAATAAATAAATCCACAAGGCATAAGGGACAAAGTTCAATTCAGCAAATCAGAATGAACTACAAACAACTGAATGTCAAAATCACTCAAGGCACTTTTAAGTCATGGTGTTCTCAAGCAAACAATTTGAAGATCACCTAAAATCAGAGTCATGCTTGAGAAGACTGTGGGGATTTCTTCATGGCATCAACCAGATCAAATTAATATAATTGTGCAGGTACTAGTAAGCTAACAACAATAAAGATATGCCTAGAAATGTATTCCCAGTCAGTAGCATTCAAGACTTAGCACATTGTATTCTGCTTCCTAACTATGATATTGAAGTCACTACTATATAACATCTTGAGAAATATTACCCCAGAATCTGCCAGTATCTTTCCTCCAGCAGAATCAGAGGTTTGGCACTGGATGAATTGAAGCCTAATACCACGGGCTTCACGTACTGCAAGTGGTGATCACAGCGGGGAATTGGTCTTCCCAGTTCTAATATGTAACTTCAAATGTCTAGTAAAAATTCATTACATTTTCTGCAATTATATTTCATACCATGCAAGCAAATACGTGCAAATTACTTCAAAGTAATTATATTCGTATTAAGCAAAAAACCATTTGTAATAATATAGTACTAATGATTTTGATGTCGTCAAACATTTGTCTTTGGAAGAGTTGCACAATTTTTTGCACATTATTAATACTGCCCCATGGAAGTTGAATTTGTTTGGGAAATAAAAAGGCAGTGTTGAGATATCCAAATATGTTGATGATATCAGGAAGCTCGAACAAATCTTAGAAGCAGTTTCAGAGGCTTGAATAATCAACATATATTTCTCAGAAATGTGATTTCTTTAATCTTGGAATTGGTAGCCACCCTCACGCCGTCTCCACCATCACTGTCATTTTTGTCTTGGAAAAGCTTTGGGACATCTTTGCATTCAACCTGTGATGAAAGTATAAGTTTATATTTGGAAGAAGTCCCACTGCTTCCATTTTCTCTCTTTCCCAACTGAAGCAGTCACCAGGAATGAATGATTCAAGCCAAGCAACAAATCTGGATGCATGAATTCTATTTTGCTACCACCCTATTTACAACTGAGAGAGAAAACAAATAATGACTCACCATTGATGGCCTGCAATTTCCAATAATTGGGTTGACCTAGACTGAACTATCACAGGTGGGGAACCCAGAGCGAATCGGTCAACAGATAATGTCAGGCTCACACTGTCAAGCAAGATTGTCATTTCTGCTTCTTCATCCTGACCAGAGAAGCATGGAAGGTACTGATTAGGAGGCTGCCATTTAAAAGACCATTTGCTGCATTAGTGAGGAAGATGACACTCGTACCTTTAATAATCACTCTTTTGAGATCATTGAGCCTTAACACTTCCATCAGCAATCCTCTTGTTGCTGAGTAAGGCTCTTAAATTTCTCGTTGCTGAATTATAGTGCTCTGTTTAACAGAAGTAAAATTCAGGATGGTTTCTAAACAGGCTCCTATTTTGTGATCACTAATTTTACACCATTGAATAAAATCATGATCTAGCCCAGTATTGAAGTTTTTCCTTCACTTTCCCCAAGGTTAATTGTAAAATATTTACAGTCACCTCACAATATCTACCTCAGGAAGGAGGATGCAGTTGGTGACAGTTCCATTCTACAATATAGGGCAGACAAATGCAACCAAAATTCTGACAGAAACAACAATAATGAAGCCCTTTGAAGAACGTTGATCCCAGTAATTCAACTGATATGCCCTTTTTCAAAAATACCAAATAAAAAAATGCTTTTACTAAAAAAATCAAAATGGCACTATAGCATATGATGTGCATGATCTTCCAAGTTTTATTCAAAGATTATTGATAAAATATATGGATATATATATTTAATTAAAGTGGTCTGCACACAGGAAGCTAAGTCTATGACTTCTTGTTGGAAGCCATCAGACAGCAGCTTGAATAGTAGGGTAGTACAGTGTGTACAGAGAAAGCAGGAAGCCAGGATTTAACAAATTGATCAATGTGAAGGGAAATCCTGGTGTAGATTTTATTGGCTCTAAGGTATGTTTCTACACTGTAATGTTCTGCGACATTAGCCCAGTGGAAAACAAATTCAAATCCTCTACAGGGAAAGTCTTCCAAAGCAGTGTTGTTAACACAAAAATGTCATAAGACAAAATCTGTGGCAGGACACCAAAGGCACTATTTAACGTGCATATAACATGTCAAAAGAGCAGTCTGTTCTGATGGGAATAATTCCGTTGACGCACAAGAGATTGCAAATGCTGGAATCTTGAGCAATAAAGCAAACTGCTGGAAGAACTCCATAGGACAGGCAGCATTTGTGGAGGGAAATGGACAGTCGATATTTTGAGTCAAGATCCTTCATCTGGACTGGGGCGGCATCTGCAAAGGGAAATGAACAGTCAATGTTTTGGGTCAAGACCCTTCCTCCAGACTGATAAATCTGTCCTTATACTTTATTTCTGCCCATCCTTGTCTCAGCCTCTGAACCTTGATAAAGATATAAACCATTTCTTCTCACTGACAATAATTGTTCAGGATATGACTGAATTAATTCATCATTATTTTATTTCCATGTTAGAGGCTTTATTGTTAACTAGAAGAACAAAAATGCTTAAAATTTTCCCTGCACATTAATGCCAAGTGCATAAAATGATTTATATGTCTTATATGGTTTTGTTGCTGGACAAGAATAGTTAACACTCAATAATTATGCATCTGCATTTGAATTAAAAAGATCAACAATTAAAAGTTACAGTGGGGACAATCAGATCAGGTGATGAGAAATTTTAATGGGGTAGTCTGAATAAAAATTGAAGAAATGTTCTGTATGCTCATTCACCTTTAATAATGCTTTCCCTTTTCACTTATTCATAATCTTATCCTAAAATATTTAATCTTTCTCCTTTTTGTTAACATACCCAATTAAATAAAAAATCTTAGTGCTAATGACAAGGATTGTAGCTGCCATTATGATGATGCAAGTGAAAGTGCCAGTTTGATGTTTGTCTCCTTGTACTTAATTACTTTGAAAGGATATGTTTATTGACCCCTCAAAAAATAAGGGTTAAGGATATGTCAAGAGTGCTTATGAAGGTTAAAAACCCATCTGAATAGGTAAAATTAATAAGGAAAGCTTTTAAGAGTTCAGGAGCTTGGTTTGTTTCAGAGTACATGGCCCAGGTCCCAGAGGGTTGGTCATGATTTGTGAGTTAGTAATTACTCAATGATAGCTGCACCTTGTGGACATTCAGAATACGGTTTCGGCAATTCACTTCTGCCTCTGCAGACTGTGAGGAAGATGAATACTTTTTGATCCCTGTGTATTGTAGAAATGGCCTGGTCAGCTTTATCGAGTCTAATATTCACTCCCTTCTCATCTTTCTCACTTCTGAGCCACTGCATCAGGTAATTTATGTTTGGTTTGCCTTGGAGGTTATAGGTTAGGTTTAATGGGATCGAATGGATGTCTGGCTCTGCCTCTGGAGTTTCCTGTTGTGAGGAAGTGCGTAACCAAGTGACCAACACATCTCTCAGAAAGGAATATAGTACACAAAACACAGCATGTTAAACCATGAGATATGATAAATTATATGTTAGCATACATAGAAAAGAAAACATAATGAATTGGTACATGGTGTAATATAACTTTATCACAGAGTTGAAATTATTAGTTTTAGTGACGTGGTTCTAAGCTGTATTTCTTCAAAGAGCAATGTAAACATTGTTATATATTTGACAAGTAGAATGAAATGATATTGGTAATGACATGTTCAAACTGTTCTTCCAAAGCCCTCAAAACATTGCAAAGTCTTTGAATCTAACAAATAAGAAAGTGACAGTGGAATTATTGGAGAACAACATTGCTTTATAAAATCGTAAGTGACAGATGGTAAGTTGAATAACAGATAAAACACAATAAAAGTTAGGGGTGAAATGATCAAATAATGTGCCAAAAAAATTATTTCACACATTGTCATGCTCGACATTAACTTATTTAATTCTTCAAACTGGAATGAATATGAGAATGCAAATGATGCAAGAGTTCACACTTAGACTTGTAATATCTTTGTAATGCATTCAATGCTGAGGGAAATAGTGGAGCGAAGTCCACGTGACCATTTGCACTGATGTAATGAGAGTGGTCAGACTGTCTCTAAGTAAAGTAGCCTGCAGATTCAAGAAGAATTCACACAGCCGGTTTAACTCCACAATGAATGGTGGGTCTGGGCTGCAACTCCCACTTATCAATAGAGTAAACCACTGGCAGTACAGAATCATTACTGTGAAAATTAAACTTCTGTAACTGCTTGATATAATAACAAAGACTCCTTTGACACTCATCAATTTTTATCAATACACCATAGAAAGCATCCTATCTGGATGCGTTATGGTTTGGTTAGGTAACTGCTCTGCCCATGATCGCAAGAAACTGCAGAGAGTTGTGGACAGAGCTCAGCACATAATGGAAACCAGCCTCCCCTCCATGGACTCTGATTATGCTGGCTGCTTTACTGAGAAGTGCAGACAAAGACCCCACCCACCCTGGACCTTCTCTCTTCTACCCACTCCCATCTGGCAGAAGATACAAAAGCCTGAAAGTACGTACCATCAGGCTCAAGGACAGTTTCTATCCCACTGTTATAAGACTATTGAGTGGTTTCCTTATATGTTAAAATGGACTCTTGACCTTCAATCTACCTCGTTATGACCTTGCACTTTATTGTCAACCTGCACTGCACTTTCTCTGTAACACTTTATTCTGCATTCTGTTATTGTTTTACCCTGTGC
>JARFYF010000084.1:100512525-100525121 GCA_030265395.1 Rhina ancylostomus | reverse complement strand
ATTGTTATGCAATGAGTCCAGCATGGAATCCATGTGCTGGACAACAAGGCATTAAAGGAGCCAAATTGAGGCCATAACTCAGAACCATGACAAAAACAAGTCTGTTCTTTCCGATGAACACTACCTATGAACACATGTTCAAAAATGTACAGTAATAGATGTCCAGTGAAGGTAAAACCAAACTTGGCCATGGTATCCTCTAATAGAGATATAGGGCTAGGTGTATAACATGATTGTGTCAAATACATGGGCCTTGGGCTTGACTGGATCTCTAATGGACATTTCCCATTGTGGCTCTGCAGTGTGGAAAGGAAAATATGGCATTTGGGACCAAGGTCAGATATGGGGAATTGGGCTGAGACGGAGAGGCTCAGCAATCAAGACCTGGTTAGAGGGTGCACCAAAAGGTGAAGTATGGTGTTGTATTGATGTCTAATGCCCAATCATAGCATTTAGAAATATTCAAAAATATTCAATATCAATTAAAACTTCTTAAGATTGAAACCAAAAACAAAATCTAAAATACTTACAAAGACATGAGAAAATTTTAAAACAGATGAATTATTTAACTAATTCTATGAATTGTAAAAATAAATGAATTTTACCTAATAGTTACCATGGTTTCTCACATCCAGTCTTCTCCACTCAAATGAATGATGATGCTGCACTAATAGTTCCTTGCAAAATCTCTCACAATGAATTCCAAGTTCCAGACTGCAGTCATTGGCTCAGTTCACATTTATAAAGTAATTGTAAGCAAGTATGCATATGTTGTCCATTATCTTTCTTTGTCATACCTGTGGCATTACAATTCAGATATCAACGTTGAAAGTTTGTTGTAACACATTGGCTCAGATGTTATTGTCTTTAGACAGCAGCAAATCCCATCTGATTACATAAATAGAAAAAAAAATCTTATATGTAGGCATGGAAGAAAATTTGGCAATAGGGGAAAGGAGAAGATCAAGCAATAACATTTCTCAGAGGCAATATTTCTTATTGGTTTATGCTTGCATTATTAATTTTTCTATCAACTAAAAATGTGTCAAAATATAATGGTTGCAATATAAGGAATAAAATTGTGTTTAAATTACTTTTATTCACACCAGTGCCTTTATTCAAGAAGCCTGTTCTTGCGTTGGAACCCTTAGGCTAAATTTGGAGAACATTGTTTGAATTATTGGATTTGGTTTTGCTGACCATTTTAACTGCAGTGCTTTGGTTCTTCCTGATTGGATGCAGAACGTGTCAATCATTGGAAGTCCCTTTCTGTTCATTGTGGCTCCAGAATGCAATCCAGGTTCCCTGTCTTGTGAGTTAAAAGGACACCATTGACATGAAGACTAAACATTTACAACTTGAACCAAAATTTACTGTCTTTAAATCCATTCTGTACATATTCAGTGATAGAAAAGCCAGAAGCATGTGAGGTAACTGAATACTTTTGTATAAAAAGTACAGAGCAATATAAACTATGGACTTCATTGGAGGTAAATGATGTAAATAGCTAAAGACAATGAACTGTTCTATATGTAATCTGTGTTTATTAAAGCAGTCATGTGTTTATTTGCTGTTCCAAAGGCAGACTCCACTTCACGTGAAAAGTTTCTTCATTCTGAATATACTGCTCTCGGTTTTAGGCGTTCAAGACTGTTACTTTCAACAGACTATTAAAGCGATTCAATGATTTGACGCTTTATGATTTTGTAGCCATCTCCATGCCATTTAGTAAAAGAATTTGTAAAATGTCAATTTAGTTGGAGGGATAGAAGAAATCAGAGTCAGGTGGGGTCAGCTGGGACACATTGTGGCTCCCTGTCACCATTGGTGCTATGATCTTACAGTGGACTAGAAGAGATGATGCATGGTGTCAAATCTTACCAGAGAAAACTACTGAGGAATGCTTAAGATTTCTGTACCATTTTATTCCTCGAGAGAATCTCTTGTAGGTTTGCCTATGTCTGCTGTGCAGGACCACATTCTCATGAGATTATATTGTTTCTGATGCTCATCCACCCTGACACATTTGAACATAACTCTGGCACAAGAAAAACCTAGCTGGAGAGTTTGATAATCAGGAGACCTTAGTTCAAGAGACACAAAGATATAGCAAATAATTACAAAGGTAAATGCGTAAATGTTTAGTGCTCGGGAACTAAGTAAGGAATCATTGTTAAGACTGCACAGGGCTTTGGCAAAACCTCACTTAGGTTGTTGTGTGCAGTTTTGGACTCTGCACCAGAGTAAAAAGATACCTGCCAGTGTAGTTTGGATTCATTAAATTGATTTCTGGGATCAGGTCCTGTCACTTGATGTGAAAGTGAGGAAGAGTGGTTTATTGTTTAGAAGAATGAAAGATAATCTCATTGCGAAATATATTCTGAGAGGTTCAGAGGGTAAGTGTGCAAAAATGTTTTCTCTAATTAGAGAGTCTAGAAAAGGGGGCAGATAGTTTCAAGAAAAAGAGAGACACAGGAGACTGCAGATGCTGGAATCTGCAGTATAAAACAAACAGCTGGGCAAACTCAGTGGGTTGAGTGGCATTTTTTGGTGGAAAGGAATTGTTGACATTTCAGGTCAACAAGGACAGGGGTGATGAGAAAGTTCTTCATGTATTTGGTTGTAAATCTTTAGAATTCCCAGCCTTTAGAATGATTGATAATTTTTGAACATTAAGGGAATGGAGATAAATGTGATTTAGGTGGGAAAATGGACAAGATACAGAATAACCAAGAACCTATTGAATTGTGGAGTAGGCTCAAGGTGTCTAATGGCCTACTCCTACTTCCATATTTTATAAATGTCTGTTCTTACCTACAGGTCACATGGCAGGAGCTCAGAAAACGTGGTTCTGAAATGGTTGCACTTGACTGTTAAAGTAAGTGAATGGGAGAGTAAAATATTACTCTTTGTGGAGAATGCTACTTCTTCATCTTCTGAGGATCTGGAGGTTATTGCAGAATATGCAAATGGTCTGCTTGTGGTTTAAGAGCACATTAGTAAAAAATCTGCACACAGGAAGGCCATTAACTGAATCCATTCATTTGCCCAGATCCTTTGTTCCTGCTGTGCTGTTTATTGTTGGACACATTCCTTGTGGATGACAGAAACCCAAAACTGGAACCTCCATTCCCATGGGATGTAGTATTTCATAATTGCACACAGTTGATACCGAGCCAAAGCCATGCAATATTATGCATGCAGTTGGGGGTAACAGATTCGATGCATAAGGCAGTGTTTCTCAGTGGGATGAGAAGCTCTTGATGCGCAAGTTAGCCCTGGTCTCCTAAAACCCTTTCCACCACTCTCACGATAATACTTCTTCTTCCAAAAAGGTGCTTACTGAAGACTTACACTTACTGATTGAATTGTTGCTAAGTCTTGGTTAACAGGCAATGACTGGTGAAATGACGGTTCTGTGGCCAGATGCCAGTTAATGTTAATTGAGTGCAAACCTTTCTCCATGAAGGACATGGGGCTGATATGAAGAGGCTGGTCCCAGATGGCTTCGCAATGTAACTCTTTGCCTTTGAAAAGGCCCATCTGTTTGGCGAAAGCTATTGCTCCATCCAGTGTGCACTCCTTTTGACATGAGAAATGGTGTAAGTATTGCCCTTCACTGCACCGTGTGCACACTGCAAACTGCCGGATCTAGCAGATGTCTCCTGGAGTGGTTTGGACGGATGTGATGGTATGAAAGTGACAAGCTGTGATGACCTTCATTTTCAGGGAAAGAGCTGTCCCTAATCCAAACATTATGTGCAGATCATTTTACAGCAGATGGTGCAAAGCTCTGCAACTGATGATTTAAAAATCAGAAGCAGCAGAGACTGGACTGTTCTGACGTGTCCAGTGGGCAGTGTAGTTGTGACCAAACCACTTTAGGGATCATTTTCACCTACACTTTGGCTTCTCATGAACTCTTTTGATCACAATTATATGGTGCATTCAGAACCCCCAAGGAATACCTATCCTTATGATTTTCGAGTCTTATCTCCTCTTCTTGATCCAGATCTTTTTGTGCCTTACTTCTTGGATTTCCCTTGCAATTGAATCTCAAATCTCTCTGCATTTCAATATGTTTTGTAAGCCTTGTTTTCAAGGCGAGCATTTAGCAAAGTGGGCCAAGATAAAAAACAGTGCACAATGTTTTAACTACTGCAATGATCACACACTTACAGAGAGTCACTGTTGTTTTTGAAAAAAAAACATTGGATAATTACAGCATGCAATGTAAATTTATTTTTAAACAATTATTAAAATGTACTTAACAAAAATTGAATGTAGCAGGAATATGATACATGATACATTACAGCAGAAATCCTGCACCAAACTCTTCAAAAGGAAAAGAACACAAGTTTGAATCTTAGGGTTAAATTGGATAAAATCTGAAAATGGGCACAGGAATCGCATGCACAATTGAATGGAAAGTGGACTGAATGGCAAATCTGTGCTGCCTTCTGTTTTACCTGATGGCTGTCACAATTCAGTTCCATCCATATTATCCATTAGCTGCATATAGTAAAAGGAAACCCATACTGTTGGTGGGTAGTGATACTTGTATTAGTTATAAGGTGGCAGAGTTATCACTGCAGGATGTGGAAACTGATTCTGTGCTCTGATGTATTCAGCAATGGCTGAAGATGCGAGAGGGCGTTACACAATAACTAATGGACACAGCACTGGAGGTCTTGATGGAAGAGATAGAACAGGGCATGGCACTCAGACCTTCAAGCACATGCCCTGAAAGTATGGAGAAGAAATAGCAGCATCATTGAGAAATACAGCATGGAAACAGGCCCACTCAGCTAACCATCAGCCATCCATAGTTGAGGCTATTGCCGGGGCTACTTCATCAACAACCTGGATACAGTGCAAAATGAAGTTCAATAGTCTCAATTGGGTGGATAAAATGAGTGAGTTCACCTTCAAGTCCTACCAGCTGTACAACTAGCCTCATTGCTGCTTAATGCATTACATTCCCATCACCTATCTTCCAAAAAACTTTCAGCAATCAGAACTCAACTTTTTGTTTTATGGTTTGTCACTCTCTAAGACATGTACTGCAATCAAAAACCTCAAGTCCGCACTCACAATTCACACACACAACGGCAGCTTTGTAATCTGACAGCAATGTCACCTGAATTCATCTTAAGAGATGCTTGCCTCTTTGTTGTTGGTGATGGTGCTGTCTAATGACAGGTAGCAACTGAGAATTGTCAGAGGACAAACATTTGCTTGCTCTTAACCTCACGCAGGCAATCTTGCTGGCATTCATGAGAAGGTGCCTCACTGTGGCCACTGATGGGTCTCAAGGAATTGCGAAAGAGGGTATTGGAATACATAATAATTCTTTCATCCTACTTCTCAAGTTCTCAAGTTGTGCAAGCACACTTCTCAATATCTCCACAGGATGATGTGCATGTCGTGAAACTCAAGTAGATAGGAGCCTAAGCTGGGAGGTCATATAGGTGTGTACTCACAGTGGATGAGGTTACTTGTTCTCCTCCAGTCATCTTAGGAGAAAAATTAGATGGACCAGAAGACTGAAGAAGAGTGTCAATTAGCATAACCAAATTCTTGATGTACCAGAAGGTAAAGCATGGTGCCTGTGGCCAATACCAAGAAATATGGAAAAGCTCAGCACCAACTTGGCACAGCCTTATGTGCTAATCTCAGAACTGCTCTTTTCCAACTGGTGGTTGCTTTCTGTGCAGTGTCCAATGGTTTCACTGCTGCAGAAATAGCTTCCATCAAAAGTAAAAGTGTCGCAGACAAAGTCATTCTTTTCTTATCTGTTACTTTTTTGGGCCTGAGTAAGTGGCAGATACATTTGAATTTCTATAGTATAAGAGAAATCCTTGTTTACTTATTGTCTACCTGTTCCCTATGAAGAACATCTATTAACTGATTTGTACACATGCACATATTTTACATCATAGGAACATTTCTTCACCATCTCTGATCATTTCTTGCAGACTGCATTTAAAATTATTTCAACCGAAATGTGCTTCAATTCTTCACCCGCTTACCCAGTACCCTTTATAATATTTTACCTTCAAATCAACAAGGAAACATCATGGAAATTCTGCCAGTAAATATTGCTATTATTCATTTTAAGTTGCATAAATGTAATGATTTTCATTACAGTGTTTCTCTCTATATTTTAAATGCATGATCTTCTTTATTCAGATTATAAATTCAGGTTAGCCAATCAGGGGAAATAAATCAATGACTATTAAAAATGTGCAATAATAAATAGAAATGGTTGTTGCTTAAAATGTTTCTCACTTGTTGTTCAAGTACTAGATTAAAGAATGTATTATGATATTAGCATATTTTATTGAGTTGAATCCATGAGAAGCTAGTGTGGTGTAGAACTCGTTACAATTTGAAAACAATGACTTTTATCCAAAATAGGGAAAGGAAATGGGTTAGTCAATTAGTTTTATTTGATATAAATTGCTGTTTATTCACCACCTTGTAGTTTAGCAATGCAAACTATCATTTGGAACACCATCTGGGCAGGTGTAGGCAAAGATCTGCTGCAGCTCTGGTTTCATTAAGACCTCAAACATGCCTTTCAAAGTAAGACATCTTTTTTCTCCACCTGTTCAGGAGGAAGAAGTCCACTAGGAAGAGCAGAAAAAAAAGAAACCTCTATAATTCAGCAGTTGCTATAATCATTCTCTTCAGTCAACATATAGACATAACACACACACATGCACAGTGTAAAACATAGGTAAAACATTGTTACACAGAGGTAAATGCATTCAGTACAGTTGAACCAAAAGAAATAAGAAACTTGTCTTTATCTCTTATTTCAGATGATCACTGGAAAAAGCTTTTGAGATGCATATATCCTCTAATGACTTAATCACCTCATTAGGTAAGCTACAAAGGAAAGTTAATTTTCCATCTGATTCTCATGTCATTGTGGCAAAGCAAGGATCCTGGGACAGCTGAAGTCCTTCTCTGAAGAAGATTCTTCAGATAAAGAGTTAATATTAAAGTAAAAGCACACTAAGAGCAGGAAATACCAGGTCAGTAAGATTTTTTTAAAAAATCAGTACCATATTTTATCAACAAAGATGGCAAGCAGAAAGTACAGATATAAGCAACTTAGAAAATCCCCCAATTTACCTTTGTGTCTGTATGAAACATGACCAGGCAGCATTGGTTCAAATTCTGTGAAATTCCCATGGCTCAGGCACAGAAATAGTGTTTGTTGTTTAATTCAACTGGGCTGACTCTTTAATGATCACCTGTTTCATTAGTGAGAGAAAATGAAAGATTTCCAAATGTAGCTCAATTACAGCGGAGCAGCCAAGGATACGAATGCTGAAGTGGAGCTGAGGAAAGATTAAATGGATGTGATCTTGTGCAGACTCAATAGTTTCAAAATGAAACTGACAAACTTTATGCAGCAATAGTTCATGTTATAACTTATAAGGCTCTGTCCGGTACCTCAGTGCAGCAAGATATTTAGTTTAAGAAGAAAACTGAGAAATTCAGCAATGAGCTGTTTCCAATTACTTAGAAGTTGTATAATCATCATATCTGTCAATTTGCATATACAATAGTTAAATGTATCAGAGAGTCTTTCTGGCATTTCAGTATTATTGCAACACCATTGATGTGTGTTTCAAAACAATTGGGTTGCACTGAAACCTTGAGAGTTCAGAAACATGATCAAACAAGCTGGGCAAGATATATGAGAAATGTTATTTGTTAATATTGTATAAAAATATGGCATTCAAATAAGGCATAGAAATCTGTGTAACACTCTTGGTGTAATTTACAAATTGGAGGAGCTAAATTAGAGAGTCCCACTAAAAGAGCCATAGGGATTGTGATGGGTGATTAACCTCTGCCATTGCTTCCAATTCAGGCAGCACTTCAGTGTTGTGCTGCCTGCTAATTTGGATGATTGCTGTTTGCAGCCATCACTTACTATGCTATTGAATGGCTGCTCTCATCAGCAGGAGGGCACTATTGTGAGTAGCAAGCGCCACTCAAAAAGCTGGACTGCACTACTTAAAGCTAGCCTGGATCTGTTAAGAGAGAAGTGGATTGTGATTGTAGCAAGGACTGGCACATGTTCTCAAACTTATTTTGATCTGAGCGATGTTAGAAAATCACAGCATAAGACACAGCAGGCTCCACAGTTTCAGACACTGCAACAAAGGCCTGGTGAGAGGAGGCGGTGAAATGAAAATGGGGAAGATCTTCGCAGAGAGGGCACTCCAGACAGACATTTAAGACACTGAGGTAAATGGATAGGAAAGATTTAGAGAGCTTGTGGGCCATATCCAGGCAAAATGGGACTAGCTCAGGTAAGCAACTTGGTCGGCATGGACAAGTTGGGCCAAAGGACCTGTTTCCATTTTGTATGACTCTATGACTGTGTGAAGGCAATGGAAGCAGATATCTGTGGCAGCCAACACCAGAGGTCAACTCAAGATGACCTGAAACCAGCTCAATTACCATGTATGGTCAAATTCAGTGAAAATATCTTCAAAGGGCATCTCCTACCAAGTGCATCACGTACCATTCGTCCCCTCATCACTGTCCTGCTAACAGTCTCTGTCAAGCAGGACTCATCCAATATTCATAGGTTCAGACTTACATTTCTTCATTTACGCACACCACCAGCAATTCAGTCAGGATTATCAGCTACCATAACTATTGATAGATGTGTTCAAGATGATTAGAAGCATAGATTGAGTGGACGGTCAGAGACTTTTTCCCAGTATGACATTGGCTAACACGAGGGGACATAATTTTGAGGTGATTGAGGAAGGTATAAGGGGGATATCAGGGCTAAGTTTTTTACACAGAGAGTGGTGGGTGTGTGGAACGCACTGTTGGCAGAGATTGTGGGGGCAGATACATTAGGGATATTTAAGAGACTCTTAGATAGACACATGAATGATAGAGAAATGGAGGGTTATGTGGGAGGGAAGGGTCAGATAAACATTAGAGCAGGATAAAACGTTGACACAACATCATGGGCTGAAGGGCCTGTACTGTGCTGTAATATTCTATGTCCTATGATCTATAACAATTTCAAGCCTTGACTGAAGCCTCTACTAGATGTCAGTGCAATACTTCATGAAATCCAGCGTGTATTTTTTTTGCTGAATATAGCACACACTGCCATAAACATATAGGCTTGAAGGCCCAACATCCTGAACATTATAGTCTGGGGAGCTTGCACCACAGAAGAAATGAACAAAATTTAGCTCCATTCATATACTTATTTACAAAATTCTCAAGACAGTGAAGGAAGTTTGTTTACTCTCACATAAAAAGGTAATCATAAGATCTTTTGCAGACCCTACACCCAGATTGAAAAATTGGTATTATATCATTCAAATCATTCAGATAATAACAAAATATGTGATTTATAGAGTAAACAGAAGCACATTGCATTCAAGTGATTTGTATTTTCACAGTACAGCCTATAATCATATCATTTTAGTCAGATTAGTTTACACATGGCTACATGTGTCTCAATCTCTAGTTTGATCATATTCTTTGTTCCCTCTTCTGAATGGAGCTGGATTAACTCTCACTTCAATACTTTATATAATGTATCGCAAAAAGAATATTAAGTCCAAAGTTTGCAAATTGCTTCATCTCAAACATTTTCAGGTCTAAAAACTGGAGCCTCCCCACTCCCTCATCTTTTGTCAACTGCTATCAGGCATTGCATTGATATCAAAAGTTACTTTGAAAATTTAACTGTTTGAAGTTGAAATGACAGCAATCAAATATCTGGCCTTGAAATACGATGAAGAGGAAATCCAAGCTGGTTGTGAAAGTGGTTGGCAGCAGGTGGAGGTGAAGGATGGGGAAGGGTGGGGTGTTTAGAATTGTGTAGACACACTTTGGAAATCAGATGAGCAATCTATGATCTCGAGTCACTTGCACCAGTTAATTTGGACTTCAGGATATTGATTTTCCAAGTCACACTGTGGGTATAAAGTGAACTTGCAAGATACTCCCTTGGCTAAATTTAAGGGAACAGTACACAAATGGAAGTTGGAAATGTTCAGGATGGATGGTGGACTGACAGCACCCAGATTCCAAGACAAAGCTCTGGAATTCCTGATGGATACCAGTAGGAGTAGCAGGGATGCACTTCTCACCAGCAGAAGGTGAAAGAGACCTGCTGCCCTCACAAGAAAAGTGTGATTGCAGATTGTTCAGGAGCAGAGCAGCAGGGGCATTGTGCCCAGGTCATCCACGCAATATAGAAAGAAATGTAAGTACTTGGTCAGAGAAAGTCATACAAGCATATTTCTAATTCTCCTTATGTTCATTCTTGGTAACCCTGGATCCCTCTGTTTGCAGACACTTTGGTGTTGATCAGTGAGTCGAAACTGTGGGATTGCCAGTTAGAATGAGACAGAAGGCCATGATGTGTTTCTTCACTCTCTGCCTTGTCAAACGTACTCTGCCACATCAATCCTCACCCTGACTCATTCTTCAGTCACTTTGAACTCATTGCACCCACCTCCCATTTATCCATCCATTGTTATCACCACCCCAGTCCTCATACAATATGATGCATCAGTTTCACAGCCACCTTTGGTGAGTACACCGTAGAAATGGGGGAATAACTCACCTTCAATCACAGGTTTGTTTTTTTTTTGGAAGAAAATGTAAAACATTAGGGAGAATGAGAGGAATGGAAGTGGACCACCCTCAAACTGACCAGCACATGATGCAAATCACCAGGAGATGTGAAACGTCTGCATCCCCCTCAGTGGGCGTTAAGCATGCAGGTAAGTTAAAAACAATTTGATCTCACTAATGGCTCCCAAGGACATCTTCTTTCATTGAGCTAGAGAACAGAACAGTATAAAAAATGCAAGTTAATTAAAGTTGCCTGTTGAGGTTTGAAGAATGGTTGATGACAACTCAGTTAGTTAAATAGACTTCTTTAGTTGCTCAAGATCAGGGCTGGAGTTTGAGATGTGGCTCATGGAAGTCATCAACTGCATAAACAAGGGCCTGTCCGTAAATAATATTGGCACCGGGCTGCACCCCTGCTCAAATAAATCACAAATTTCTCCCTCCCCCCTCCAACCCACCCCAACCCTTCTATTCTGGTAATTAAAATGTTCCCATTTGTGTTTAAAAGGAACAGGAAAATATTCCTTTTTCACTAAGGTATTTATTCCAAAGAATAATGAGCCTATGATAAATTTTATTGTTAACTTTATGTTTCTGGTGCACTGTTAGTAATCTGACCAGAATTCATTGAAAATAAATGTTCTGGTTATTGAAATTGACAGAATAATCCACCTCTCTGAGTGTGAAAGTTTATGGGAAGTCAACAGTGGTCTGATAAAATAATTACTGCAATTGTAAATACTAGTCATCAATTAAGGGCAAATAATGTAAAATCATCTTGTGGATTACAGAAGGTAAATTCCAATAATAGGGCATGCATTTAGGTGAGGGGGCTAGATTCAGAACAGACATGAAGGGTACGTTTTTTACTCAGAACGGTGGATGCCTGAAAGGCGTTGCCTGATAGGGTGGCGGAAGCAAATTCATTGGGGGCTTTTAAGAGGGGCTTGGATGGGCACATGAATGAGAGGAAAATAGAGGGATATGGGCATTCTGTAGGTAGGAGGGATTAGCTATGTTGGCACAAGTCTGTGGGCCTGTTCTGTGCTGGACTGTTCTATGTTCTTAATAGAAATCCTAAAAACTATCAAGGAAATAAACAATACGATAAAATCTGCTTTGCAATAGGAGTTCTAATTTCAGTTGCAAATGATGATAGCTACATATTTAAATTACATCAAGGGCAAATGTAGAGAAGAAGCTCCATGTTACAATACATAAGTTTCATGTGGGAACGTGATGGTGAATGAAGGTTATTGTGGGGCGAAAAGCTATCTCACTTCCTGAATACTATCCCTTCCTGTTATTCCATCCATTGCTCCACACTTGGATCATAGCTGCTGCTTCCTTCCCTGTTGTCTGTATCCTTGGACTTGTCCTCGGTCACCGGGGGAGACCCCTCCCATCAGCTCACATTACCACAGCCTTTCTATGGTTGGGATGAGGAGGGTAGCATCACACGCTGAGAACCAGCACTTTGGGCCTAAGTGACCCTAACACTGGCTTGTTGCTGAGGACACTGATATCTCAATGCCTTTGCTCATTGAACCACCTGGCCCAGCTGTCTGGCTACCATTGTGGCAGTGCTGGGGTTCTGAGATGAATCCAACTTTGGAAGCTGGGGTTAGCAGAGATGCAGGAAAGCACCCTACCTTGAAGCACCATTGCTGGCAGCAAGATCTAGAACAATGAGTCACATTGTTTAATTGTTAGTTTATCCACATTTCCTCAGAACATAGAAGGATGCCATTTAGCTCATTGAGTCTATGCTGGTTCTGAGTCCAACCCTCATCTCATATGCCCATTTATTTTCCTTGAAGTGTATTCTCTCATGCCCACTAATTCCCCACTCGATTCTCTCACTACCCACTTACACTAGGGCTTATTTACAGAGGCAAACTAACCTACCAAGCTTGCACGAGTGTTGTTATGTTTATTTTGTTGTTTATTTC
>JARFYF010000084.1:100343093-100354476 GCA_030265395.1 Rhina ancylostomus | reverse complement strand
TACCTGTGATGCCACTTTCAAGGAAATATGGACCTGTATTCTCAGGCCCCTCTGTTCTACCACACACCTCGGAGTACTACCATCGACTGTGTAAGTCCTACCCTGGTTTGTCCTCCCAAAGTGCAGCACCTCATACTTGTCTGCCATCTGCCATTCTTCAGCTTATTTTCCTAGCTGGTCAAACCGCCACTTTCCTTAGGCTAATGGCTATGCCAACATACTGAATGTCAGACTGCAGCTCTTGGACACCTCCTCATACTTACCCCTGAACCTTGATCCCACCAGGCCACTGTCTCCTGCACTGTCACTGATCTCATCACATCTGGAGATCTCCACTCCGCAATCTTCAACCTGTTAGGGGCCCAGCACCACACTTCCTGCTTCTTTCTCTTGCCCAAGATCTACAAACAGGATTATCCTGTTGTGCCTATTTTCTGCCTGTTCTTGCCCCACTGAATTTAGTTCCTCTTACCTTGATGTCCTCCGATCTCCCTTCATCCAGTTCCCAGTCCCTTCCCACCTATGTCCGGGACACCTTGCAAGCCCTCCACCATTTTGACAATTTTCTGATTCCGTGGTCCCCACCACCCCATCTTCACTATGGATGTCCAGTCTATATACTCCTCCATCCTCCATCAGAAAGGTCTTAAAGCAGTCCACTCCTTTCTGCAACAATTATCCAACCAGTTTTGCTCTCACCAACGTTCTCATACTGTACATCTGGCAGATCTTGTCCAAGACCAAGCAGAAAATAGGCCCACCAGGATGATCTTGTTTGTAGATCCTGGGCAAGAGATTTTATTCTGGCCTTGAACAACTTCTCTTTTGATTCCCCTGACTCCCTATAAATCAAAGGTGCAGTCATAGAGGCTTGCATGCTCCCCAGCTATGCCTGTCTTTTTGTTGGCTATGTGGAGCAGTCCTTGTTCCAAACCTTCCTTAATAAGATAGGATAAGATGTCTTTATTAGTCACATGTACATCATGTGATCCTCGATCCGTCCATCACCCTCCAGCCCCTGACTCACCCCTCCCTCTCTTCTCTTTATACAGGCTATCTTCCCGCTCCACTCTCACCCTGATGCAGGGTCTCAACCCGAAACATCACCACTTCCTTTCCCTCCCACAGATGCTGCTCGACTTGCTGGATTCCTCCAGCACTTTGTTTTTTTGACTTCTCATGGGATTGGGTAGACAGTGCAATGACCTTCTGGTACCCAAACTGCACCATCTTTTTCAACCACCTGTCCTAGACCTGAGCTGGCTGACAGACCCAAATGAGATCAGATATCTTTATTAGTTACATATACATTGAACCACACAGTGAAATGCATCTTTTGTGTAGCCCGCAAGTGTCACCAAGCTTCTGGTGCCAACATAGCATGCCCACGATACATTCTCCCCGTGTCTGCGTGTTTCCTCCAGGTGGTCCGGTTTCCTCCCACATTCCAAAGATGTACAGGTTAGAAAGTTGTATGCTATGTTGGCGCTGGAAGCGTGGCGCCACTTGCGGGCTGCCCCCAGCACACTCTATGCAAAAGGTGCATTTCCCCATGTGTTTTGATGTACATGTGACCAATAAAGATATCCTATCTTATAGTTTTGCATGATGTCGTTCATGGTTTGTGCCTCTGTGGCCCCTTATCACATGAGGAGGATTACCTGTTCAAGTTTGGAGAGGATTACCCCCATTTTTCTTGCTGCTTTAACATAAGTGGAGATAAGGACTTTGAATGACATTTATGTGTGTACAAGCATGTGTGCTTGGATGTATGTGTTTGTGAGTGCATGTGTGTGTGTGTGTGTGTGTGTGTGTGTGTGTGTGTGTGTGTGTGTGTGTACGTATGTGTCTGTGTATGTGTATGTGTGTCTGTGTGAATGTGTATTTTCATGTTTGTATGTGAGAAGCCTTTTCACAGCTGTATGGTTCACTTTGAAATATCTCATGGGATAATAAAATGTTTGCAATATTTCCTCTTGTGCAACTGAGAGGAAGAATCTGGTGGGGGTTGGTGGGAATGTGGGGAGAATAGTTTACAGGGAAAAGTAGTAGGGAATGGGATGTGCTGGCATAGCCTCAATGGGATGAAGTGGTCTCCAATGTTGTAAGGAAATATAAAAATACATTAAATAGTTAGGATTGAATCTTACTTTTAAATAGTTCAGTTTCTGGTAATCCAATGCCAAAATGTTCTGAAAATCTCATAACATACCATAGCATCCAGGGAGCTTTGGAGTGGTATGAGGGCTCACAATCAGTCCTGCTGTGCACACAGCTCAGCCTTATTTGGAGAGAGTATTGCTATTGCTCTGTGGGAATCCGATCACTGTTTGTAAAATGAAGGATACAGCAGACCGTTAAAAATAAAACAGATCAAACTATCTTATATATTCCTGATGATTGCCTTTGTAGTTATCACCAGGATGTGGTTGATCATTCACAAATCTTTCATGATCATGGCTAAATCACAAGTGTAATTAAAATTCATCTGTATCTTTGTTATTGCTTCAACAAATCTAATGCCAAAACTGAGATTAATTCCAAAATCTGAACAGTGATTAATGGGAAATCTTGTACCGGCTTTGTTGGCTATTGTTTGAAATAAGGAATTTTTCATTTTTAAAATATAGTCTGCAAGTGGTGTATAATACTATTAGATTGTGCATAAGCTATATTGTCATTGAAAGCACTGCAGAATGTTGATATGGAATCATTTAATACATAGCAGAATAGTTTTCATCAACTATCTTTTTCATGAGTGGCATACGTAACCTAGTAGAGTTTTGTTTTGAAAGATCAGGGAATTGAAGGCAAGAGGAAATTGGCACAGAAGAGATGTAGCCTGAGATAGATCAGCCGTTATCAAATTGAATGGCAAAGCAGGCTTGAGGGGCTGAATGGCCTACTCCTGCTTCTGTATTCTTATGTTCTTATATTCTGATTGAAGCACTGAGAAATGAATAGAATTTGGCACAATGCTCATTTTATACCTAACAATCGAGCAGAAGATCAGTAGAGTGTAGCATCAATATTTACATCCAACATTTACATCCTACCCAGCATATTTGGCTAAAATTATCATTTTATAGTTGTTCTGGGGGGAAGAGATTTATGGACCCACATTCCAGTGCCTCCTTGTACATTTTTCCCACAAAGGTAGATAAAACCTACCTTCATGTAAAAAAAATCTTTCCCCATTATTCCTACTGCAGTCAGAACTCGCTTAATTATCCTTTCCAAGTTTAAGTAATGGTATCAATGGAATGATGCTCAGTTTCTAATCTGTTCTGATACTGTTAGTGTGGTCATTCATTAACACCATTCCTTCTGTAGTTTTGGTGACCAGGGCAATACATTGCTACAACCATGGCACATCTATAATACAACACCAGACTTTATGGTTCAGAAAATCATTTTTCTGACCCTTACTCATGGTGAACCAGATATTCACCATAGATGAGGATTCATAAAATCTAGCTTATTCAGGCACAGCTGGTGGCTATGTTTACTTCATTAGGAGTTTGAGGAGATTCAGTTTGTCACCAAAGACTCTCTCAAATTTCTAGAGAAGTACAGTAGAGACTATTCTGACTGGTTGCATCACAGTCTGGTATGGAGGCTCCAATGCACAAGATCGCAAAAAGGCTGCAAAGCATTATAGACTCATCCAGTTCCATCATTTGCACAACCCTCCCCGCCCTCGAGGACATCTTCAAGAGGCCGTGCCTCCAGAAGGTGGCATTCATCACTAAGGACCCTCACCACCTGTGACAAGCCCTCTTCTCATTACTACAATCAGGGAGGAGGTACAGGAGCCTGAAGACCCACACTCAACAAATCAGAAACAACTTCTCCTCCTCCACTGTCACATTTCTGAATGGTCCATAAATCTATGAACATTACCTCATTATTCCTTTAGTTTTGCACTATTTATTTATTTTTGTAATTTATCATAATTTTTATGTCTTTACACTGTACTGCTGCCACAAAACAACAAATTACACATCATATAAGTCAGTGATAATAAATCTCATTCTGATTTATTCAAATCGTTTCCTTTTGCCTGCATTTAAAAACTCCTCCAAGCCTGCAGTTACCTAATCATTTCTTTTACTGGAAAACCTTGCCTGTTGAGAGTATAGATTAGAAATTCAGACAGCTGTTGAGCATGATTTAACTATCCTTAGACAATTATTCATGGTGCACTTGGGGGATTGACCTCAACTGTATTTTCCACCACATCTAGAAACCACACCCTGAATTCCCAATGTCCATGGGAGATGAGATTTCCTGTTAGAATTGCAAAGTTCTAAAATCAATGGCCAGGTTGACCATACACTATTAATACTGTACAAATGTCAAGTTATGCCTGCAGATTATTCCTTTCCTCCTCCACTAAAGAAAGAAGTCTGGAGCTACATCCATGTTGATATTGCTGCACATTACGACTTCATTAAATTAGCTTCAATCATTCTCAAAAGTGCTTAATGACCAATTCCACCGACAGTCAATACAGGATGAGCTCTTCTCTTAGGTCTTATTGACTCTTCAGTATAGATATATTGAAACCATGACAACATCTCATGTGGAAAGCTACAGAGCTAATGATCTTCTCACTGTTAACTCTGTAATACATTACCCACTGTATACACTTAACAACAATGTGAATTGATAGACAATCTTTGATGCATTAAAATATTCCAAAGTTCATCATGGGAAAACGTTCAAACAAAATTTGTTATTGAGTCAGTTGAGGAGCGTTAGAGCAGTTAGAGAAAAGTTTGGACAAACTGGTAGGTGTTCTGGAGTGTGCTAAGAAGTTGAGGAGTAAAGTTGAGAAATAGAGGAATTCCAGAAAGGAAAGGA
The DNA here is from genome assembly GCA_030265395.1 of Rhina ancylostomus. Classification (NCBI taxonomy): domain Eukaryota; kingdom Metazoa; phylum Chordata; class Chondrichthyes; order Rhinopristiformes; family Rhinidae; genus Rhina; species Rhina ancylostomus. Next base: position 100,349,610 of record JARFYF010000084.1, on the reverse strand, counting down.
TAGGCATCTGCAGAGAGGGCCTCCGGTGGTGGAGTGGTAAACATTATGGTTGCACAAGATACCAGAATTGATGGAACATGGGTTTAAAGTCACAGAGTCAAAGAAGCATAGAAACAGGTCCTTCCACCCTCCAATGTCCATGCCAACTATCAAATACCTAAGGTGTCAAAGGCCAAAGGTTTGGAGAAAGTTACAGAGTTAAGGAAGGGTAAAACCTTGGAGGATTTAATAAAAGGATGAGAATTTTAAAACTGACATGTTGCTGCACTGATACCCATTGTATATCAGTGAGCACAGGTTAGACATACAGTATATGACTTAGAATACTTGCAGCAAAGCTTGTGATGAGCTTAAATTTAGAAAGGTATATGAAGGGATTTAGAGGGGACTTCAATAGTAAATTCAGAAATGAACAAGGACATGAACAAGTTTTTCAGCAGCCTATAAGCTGAAGCTGGGTTCGGCATTGGATTTATGACTTTTAAATTGGCCACTTAAGACAAGATTAAAAATAATACCGTTCATTATGTTGTTTCCTTTCTGATCTCCATTCATTACAGCAGCATTTTTGTAAGTAGACCGTGATGGTGTAACCAATTTATGGAAGAGGTAGTTCTTTTCTTGGACAAAATAAATCCTTTCAGATGTCATAATTTAGTGCCCAACCCACAGGTAAAGCAAAATCCTTGTCTTGCAATGAAGGGGGAAATAAGTGTTTTTACTTCCTATTACCACTAAATATGAATGACCATTTAGTAATAATGTTTGATACTGCACTAAAAAGGAGAATAAATTGCAGAAAATATCTATAGAATGGTCAACAAGGTCAGAGGAATGGAATATCCCGACCATCTATCTCCCAGGCATCTTACTTTAAACATTAAGAGAAAAAAAACATAAGATTATGACAGCAGTATGAAATATATCAGAAATGACAATGATGTGAAGGCATTCTCTAAGTATATAGCACATGGATAGAGCTAATGTAGCAGCATTGGCTCCATGAGTATCAGGACTTGTCCTATTTTGTTTCCTATTCCTCTCTTTCATGTCCCAATAAACCAGACTTTATGATATTAGCAGCACATTACATGGACAGAGGAGCATAATTATCCTTTTAATGTCCACATTATGTCACAGACATTCCCCGTGTTCCACTCATCATCAGCCCTACCTCCTCTGCCACGTAAACTCTTATTTTCTTTCTTTTTGGAACTTCGACCTGAAATGTTAACTGATTCTCTTTCTGCAGATGCTGGCTGATCTGCTGAGTTTTTCCAGCATTTTCTGTTTTTATTTCATTACCACTATCTTTGCAAACCATGCGGATTTAATACACAGCTGAATTGCTGATTAGAAACTAAATGAGATATAATTCAAAATATCTGATTTACTGGCTGTTACCACTAATTATCCATCACATTAAGAGTGTAATTTTAAGAATTGGCTTAGTTATGAGAGTTATTAACTGGCTAAAAATCTTAGACACAGCTCCAAACCACCTAATTCTGGGTTTAATGGAGGACTGATGGTGTCAGACAACTAACCCATTTCCAGGAGGTCAGCTCATCATTTAAACATTATGAGGCCGGGTGACACAGATTTCATTTGCATTCTAGGACTAAATCTCTTGACTCAGTGGCCTGAGTGCAGCCAGCTGAACCAGAACTAATGCGGTGGAAATCTGAATCAAAATGCTGCAAAGAAACAACCTGTAAATACTTAACACATCAGACAACAACTGGAAGAGAAAAGATCAATATTGCAAAAGGAACACACCAAAGATTCTTGTAAGCTTTGAATCAAAAAGAATCCTAGTATCATGAAATAAATGTTAATTGCTTTACTTCCAGAATGTATTTTCAGTCTTAAACACTAATCAAAACTTTAAAGTTGGTATAACATTTGGAATGTTCTTCAGATTTTGTCTATTGTAATATATTATTACACTTTAAATGTCTTTTGTTGGTATTTTACAGAATTAACTAAATACACTTGTATGCTGTTTTAATCAATAGCATTTAATAGATTATAAATGGCAGAATTTCCGCTCATTGAATCTATTTTGTTCACAGCTAAACATCAAAACAAAAGATTTCTTTTAGTTAGTGCCACTCTATAGGCAGGTCAACAAAAATAAGGCTAGGATGAAAAATGACTTTTCATTCATCTTGATTCACTTGTTAAGTCTCTACTTCTATCCCTACAAAGTCTATTATTGGGCACATCTTCGGCAACATGAGCTTCAACCCCAAGGGATCTAGGTTCAATGAAACTGCATTCATTAAGATTCAGATGGCAACAAATGATTGTCCGGTTAGAAAACAAAGAATTGATAATCAAAACAGATGCTTCAACATTGGAAAGTATAATGACCATCCTCCAATAGATATAACTCACTTACTTATCTAAAACAAATGTAAGTATTGGATCCAAAAATAAAATGCTGCAGATTCTAGAAATCTGAAGTAAAACAAAGTAAGCTGAAAATACCTAGCAGATCAGGTAGCATCTGTGGAGAGTGAAACAGATGAACTTGCATGAGTAACCATTTAATGATTATTACTCAGGTTTTTTTTAATTCAAAAACTCCTTGCTCCAAGAGGACTTTTGGGTGTAAAAATCCTTGGAAAACTGGCTTCAAGATGTTAAAAGAAAATTCGAGTTCGCCAAGCATATTAGAATATGTTATTATTGATTCTAGTTCACGAGATTCTGTTAGTTATCCATTAAGCCCAAAAGTGGGTTCTTTGAAGAATGGTTACAGTCAGATTTATGACTTGAGTTCTTTTCTTGCTCCCCATAATCCCTCTGCCAGCTGTCCTGGGGCTGCAGGGACCGGGAGGAGAAGGTCAAGTGGAGAATGGAAGGGAGGGGGAGTTGGATGATATTTCTCAAAAGGGATTGAAACCAACAAACTGTACTCACAAAATGAACAAATGAGCAAACCTGTGGACAATAGAGAAGTCCAAAAACATTTTGAGCTCTGTAACACCTTTACTGCAAAAATATTGATATTTTATTTATACTTTTATTGCTAGCATACAAGTGATATTTTAAGAAAGGCATCACTTTATATATATATATATAGGCATGTTGATATAACTTTATTTGCTGCATACTATTTTCAGAGATGATTTTATATTAATATCATGTACCAAAACAGAGATCTTTATGGCGTCCATCAAAGTGGGAAACAGATGTTATTGTTTCAGTGGAGATCTTTGATTAGAACATTATCAATGTTCTCTTAAAAATTTATCCATCCAAAACATTAACCTCCCCTTTTATATTTACACCTGCTATTTTCAGCAGTCTTTTAGTTACAGTTCACATTTCCAGAGTTTGTACTTCATACTATTTTTATAAACAGTTTGCAAATGCACACTTTCTGTTTGCCATAATAGAGACAAACTGGATCTATATTTTTTATTATTCATAGGACAGATTTAATGGTTCATCAAGTTCCTATCTAATTTCTGCAAAGTTTTCAATGATTGGTCATGGAATTGGTTGCTAAGATAGAAAGACTTTAAAGGTCAAAGGGGTTAAATGTTGCTTGATTAAAACGGCTGTCACAAGTATCATTTCTGGATGTTACACAAAGAAATGTGAGATGACAAAATTACCAAGAATAAACCATGTTGTTTTCTCATCTAAATGTTTACAAAAAAATGCCACTCATTATATGTATTTTTTTCTGGCAATTGTTCTTTCAACGTTTATCAAGCCCAGACAAATCCAATTAGCCTGCGGCCTGCCTCCCAACCTTTTTAACCTCCTGAGGTGTGACAAATTCAACGACTCCTGCCAATATCTCATTTCTGTGGCAGCAGATAAGATCAGTTTGAGATATTCAATGGTCTCACTTCAGCTTCATCATAGCGATCATTTCTGTACCGCAGTAGCTGGATCTTATTTTCTCTCATTTACTACATAAAATGGGACAGTAGCTCCTAGCCCAATGGTTTGTTCGAACGAACACAGATCAAGCCTTCACACCGTCTGACAGGAGGGACTGATTTTTCTTATCATAGCTTGTCCACAAAGGCATAGGCCGGGTTGGGATTATTAACGTTCCTTGGCAAGATGTGTCAGGACTATTTCTGTCAGAGAGACAGATTGAGCCTTTCACTCAGACCGGTGAGTGAGTGACACATGGCCTGACCGGGAGGACAACATTGTTATTTGAGTTAAGAAATCAATTTGTATCAAATGTACACTATAATTTATTTGTTGGCTTTGAAGGGAACCTGGCTGAGATAAATGGGAATGGACTTCTTTTACCAAGCTGATAAAGTTCTTGTGAAGCTTCAGATAGTTATAGTCAGGGAAAGTGACAAACATGTTTAAAGTTGCGTAGTGATCTTTAAATCTCAAAAAGAACACCTTGTTGGACATGATAGAACATTTTTTACCTTTCCCTCTATCTGACAGAAAGCTACTGCGACACGCTGCTTTAGTATTTTTACTGACATTTTCTTTATCACCAGCATCTGTCTGGAAAGAATATTCGCTTGCTGAGTCCAGTGCTGCAAGCCAGAGAACTCCTGTGGACATTCACATAGGCAAATCTTAAATCTTCAGAAATTTATTTTATGAACAAATTTAAAGAACTTTAAATTGTTTATCAAATTTGTAGGCTAAGAAATTTTTATCACATTGCACAATGTTTTAGTGCACAACGTTAATAGATTTTATCAAAAACCCGATTACTAAATACAGGTGCTCTGTGCATTAGCTGTATACTGAATGAAATTCACTCAGGATCCATTATGAGCATGATGTACACACTAAGAGACACCACCTGACGTGTGCGGATGTCAAACATTATACAATGCATTCCTTAACATAACTTGTGCAAAATCCTTCTGCATTTATAAATCAGCACACCAATGTTGGCTATGACTGGAACCTTGAAGCCTGCTTCAGCATTAACTAACTGATACCCAATTTACTAGATCTTCTGCCAGAAAGTCGGAGGTGTCCAAACTCTCCTTCGAGTGGTCCACTTTGTGTTTCCTCCTACCCCTGCCATCTCTACAAACGACATCAGGACCTTCAGATGGTTACCTTCACCTCTAATTGTCTGTTGCTCAAGCTTCACCCTGGTCTTTTGACCCCCCAATTCCCAATCCAACTGACCTTAATCCTTTATTTATGTTAGACCAAACCCCACACTGACCTCCAATTACCCATTCGCCTCACCTCGTGATATAGTTATATATAGTTATGTAAGTAAGCCATGTGGTCAGAGGACATGGTGACAACAATGGGTGAATGTAATACATAAATATAAATGTATGATGTTCAGCTGAAGTGAATTGCTTGTTGTTGGAATTAGAATAAACCCCCTTATTTGATGCTATTGGTGTCTTGCAATTACTATTGCAAATAGTAGTTACCAGAGATCCAGTGGTGTCCAAAGCTCTGAAAATGTAAAACGAAACAGAAATTCAAAGTACAATCTAAGGGAAATAAAATCAGCATTGTGCCTTTATAAACAGTGTTCTGACCTCATAGACTTAGTGAAAACTTCATGGCTACAAGTAAAAACCGCAAACATACCAACAGAACATGATCCCTGAGGGTACATTTTCCTGAATACAGCCTCAGTCAGTCCATTTTGTGGGGATCCTGCAGGTCAAATCAAAGGGAGACAAAGAAACTTCCAGAGAGCTTCTTTTCACAGTGAAGAGGCAACATTTGCTCTTAAAGCCGGAACAACCAATTTTTCAAATCAAATCAAAGAAAGATAATAGCAGTTCAAGCACAAGCAAGTTTCATCTGCGGCCTGAGATGTATAACAAGAGGTGTGAAACATTCATATTCCACGTGGAAAGGATGGACATGGATTTCGTGGCCAATAATGTTCTTGAGCTGGAAGAAAGTGCTAAAAACATGGAGACATTAGATACTGCAGTGAGGAATGGAAGAAAACAATATTACTTGCAGTAGATGATTCTGAAATGCATTATAAAACTGCACAGTATGCAAGAAATAATTCAGAACTTGAAAGACTGCTTCAACCAACAACCACTTAGATAGATGAGACTAATAAATTTGACGCACGCAATGAAAAGCTGGAAGACTCCATGTGTAATTAAGTTGTAGTTTTCAAAGACCTATCAGAGTATTATAATCTTCTAGAGTTTTTGGACTGTGTTCTCAGAGACAAGTTTGTGTGTGGTCAAAGAGACGAAAGGATTCTGTCAAAAATGTTGCTTCAGTTACCCATTTGCCTCATCCCTATGGTATATTTATGTATAGTTATGTAAATAAGTCATATGGTCAGAGGACATGGTAACAACAATATGCGAATGTGTGTGTATGTAATACACACTTTTAGAGTCTTATAGGATTACAACTTATGGAGTCTTATAATCATTGAGTTGTGCACCACAGAAACGGGTCCTTCATCCAATTACATCCATGCTGACCTTTTTACCCATCCACACTAATCCCATTTGCCCAGATTAGGTCCATATCCTTCTATGCCTTGCCTATTTAAGTTCCT
>JARFYF010000084.1:100300879-100311073 GCA_030265395.1 Rhina ancylostomus | reverse complement strand
AAATGTATTGTTGCTTGTATCCAAAAGAGTGTTGGCCAATTTTTCTAGGTGTGGCCAAAGTAAGTGCGCAATATCAACATAGTTCAGCAATGTGCAGTCAGAAGACAGCAAAATCCAGCCCATTAGTTTCCTCACAACCAATGTCATTCACTTCAATGGATTTTTTTTTTCCTTATCGGTTTAGCTTTACTTGCAATGAAGGAAAGATTTGTGTTTTTATATACATGAATATATCCAGGAGAGTCAGAAGCTACAAGGTCCTTAATGAACAAGACAGGGTGACTTATGAGCAATAAAATGGAGAGTTATGGTCACTTCACTGATGAAGAGTTATCATGAGTCATTGCTGTCCATCACGTAGTCAATTTATAATGCATGCACTGAACTATCCTCTGAAGAATTATCACCTTGTGCATCTGAGAACTCTGTCAATCAAGTCAGAATTCTCAATGCCTTTGTTTTGCAGGTCCATGGGAAAACAAATTTGCTTTAGTACAGTAGTTCCCATTCAATCTCTCTTGTAGCCTATCAGTTGCATTTGACACAGTTTAGCCTCATGAATCCATTCAAATACATGAGTTTCCTTGCATACTTCTTAATCTAATTTCATCAAACTCTCCTTCCAGTCTCTTCTCCATTATGAATCTATCTAACGTCTCCTTAAATACGTCTACGTGATTTGCCTCAAACTCGTTCTTGCCATATTAAGTTCCACATTCTAATTAATGCCTCAGTGAAAGTTCTCCTATATCCCCTAATGGAATAGTGATCATCCTATAGTTATGGCTCCCGGTGCTCACTGCCCATCCACACCCCACCCTATCCCATCTCCATCCCCATCCACATGTGGCAAATGGTTTGCCTGTATGTTTCCTATCAAATCCTTTCCTCATGTGATAAACCTTCGGTTACTCCCCAGCTTTTTTTCAGTTACATAGACCAATAATCTTCCTGTCACACCAGTTGTTGTCTAATTGACATTCCATACGTCTATGATAACTTCTTAGATTTTCAATACTATACCTCTAGAAATTAATTACATGGTCTTTTCACTTTTACTTAAAGCTCTATCAATCTCCTGGGTCACGACTGATGGCATTTTGCCTGCCATTACTCTTAAGATTTCCCTGACATTTGCATATCGCAATGCATAGCTCAAAAAAAATGGCCATAGGGATCACAGAGATGGCAATGCATGACCCAGAATAGGCAGTGCAACAAAGTCATGCTGTCAGCTCAGTATTAAAAGAACAGCATGCAGCTAGCATCAAACACTGTGTCTATGGATATCACTTGATTAAGGTGCTCAGTTTTGTAGGTGAGCAGCACTAGTTAAACCCAGCATGCAAATTTAAAATGGTGGCATATTGTGATCATATAAATCTAAATTTAAGAAGTTATTATAGATGTATGGATTGTCGATCAGATGACAACAGGTGCTGGCAGGCATTCCGGAATAGAATAGGACTTGGGAGAGACTCAAACAAGGTACCACAGGGGACAGAATTGACTCTACAGCCTCCAGCCTCTGCACTGGAGGCCTTGATACAGAACATGGAAAGATGTCCTATTCCGTCAATGAGAATTTCCTATTCCATAGACACAGCCTGAAGGTATTAGGATGATACAATTCTGGAGGTCAATACGAGGAGTCACAAAATCTGGATGCTGTGGTACACGATATTCAATAACCTTACACCTATTACCAATGTTAATAACTGCATCTTTTAAGATAATACCCCACTAACTTCACAACTAAGCTCGGAGACTGCTCGATATGCCACACTCCAACTGCTCATCCCCCAATATTATCTATTGATCGGGATTTGTACCGAACATCACCTCCACACACTAAGCATTCTGCAAGCTTCACACTCACATTTGACCTTGCTAATCTGTTTCTTTTGATATACCTCTGGAAGCACCTACCGTGCGTTTCTATATTGTTCGTTAGTTTATGCTCACATTCTATTTTCCTTTTCTTTATCAATTTCTTGGTCAATTTGTTGAATTCTAAAATAAAGTAATCCTCAGACAGAGTGCTTGAATTCCTTCCATAATCCATGGTTTCCTGTTGTCTTCATGCCTCAAAGGAATGTATTTACACTGCGAACCATGTATTATTTCTTTATATCCTAGCCATTATTTGTGACTGTCATACCTTTAATGTAGTTTCTCAGTCTACCTTCATAGTTTCTTTTGTTTCATTTGAAAACCCTGGTTTCAGATTGAATTATTTCACTGTCCAACTTAATGTGAATTTCTATCATATTCTGAGAAGAAATTTGTTCACTCTTTGGATAACGATGCCTTGAAATTTTCTATGCAGGAAGCACAGCCACTGAATAGGTTCAAAACTGAGACTGGTCGATTTTATTTTAGATATGAAGCGGATCAAGGAATATAGGTCTTGTGTAGGAAAATAGCACTGAGGTAAGAGATCAACAATGATCTTATTGAATAGGGGAGAGACAGATTGGCCCATTATTGCTTCCATTTCTTATATTCTTGGCTTCCTTATAACTCATGCACTTGCATTTATATCATCATTTATAACTGGTGTAACCACACAAGCTAACTGCCTTTGTAACAGAGGGTTTCTGGAGTAAAATTTGCACACCAGTCTGCATCCAGTACCCATTCTGGGCATGAGATTCCAGTTCAACCATTCAGTTGCAAATTCCAGTCACAGTATCCAGAGATTCCCTGTGAGTGGGACAATTATCAAGTTTAATCTTTTTTGACAGTGTGGATTGGAGATGTATTGCTTAGAAACTTTGTTTAGAACCTTGCTGTTTGATAAAACTATGGATCCTTAAGACCAACTAATCCATAGGAAAAGGCAGAGAGGATCAAATACTAAAGATAAATACAGAACGTAAAATCCAAGGCCTGATCTATTATAACTGGAAGATGCTATATTTTTCCTTGGATCTGTTAGTGAACTTTTCTATGAGTAAATGACAAATTCGGGTCCTGCAGCAACACATTGGGGCATATTTCAAGCATCTAAGACAGGAATAAAAATAAATTACGCTGAAAATACTCAACAAATCAGGCAGCATTTGTGGACTTAAGGTTTTAAGGCAATGATCTTGTATCAAAACTGAAAATTGTTTGAGACATGACAGATTTAAGTCAACAGGCAGAGAAAATGAAAACCTAATCACTAGATATGATACCGGTTCTCAACTTTCCACTGAGCTTCATTAGAATAGTGTAGGAAACCGAGAGGAGGAGCTAAGATTGGACATGAAGCAGGAAGCATGAGACAGATAATTGGATGGAATGTACAAGAAACAACCATCCGATCTGCATTTAATCTCCACAATGTAATCCACCAATAAACAATATTCTAAATTGAAAGAAGTACAAATAAATGACTTGGAAGAAGTTCTTGTTGCACTAGAAAATGGGAAAGAAATAGAGAAAAGAGGAGGTCTTGTATCTCCTTTGCTTCTGTGAAAAGGAGCTGTGTAAAAGAGAGGGGCTGAGGATTGAACAATCTGTCCTATAGTCACTTTGAAATATTGGAAGGAGAGGGAGCTGGTTTCGGTGGCATCACACAGGAGGTGGTGAAAATGGTGAAAAAGTGGCCAATTGAATGTGGAGGCCAATGGGGACAAATCTGGGAAGGAGGGTCAGAGGCAGAAGGGAGAGAAACAGAACAAATATGATTAAGGCTTCTGTCAGCCACAATGAGAGGACTCCCTGGTGAGGAAATAAGAAGTAATATCAGAAAGAAACACAAAACCAAGCTACCATGAAAGTTGAAATTCTGAAATAAAAAATTTAAAAAATGCTGGAAATACTCAATAAGTCGGCCAGACTCTGGAGAGAGAAATAGTTAATATTTCAGGACAGTGACCCTTTGTCAGAATGGTCTGATCGAAAGGTAGGTTATTACTGACCTTTAAAATTTAGACATATTGGAAGTACTGGTATAGAAGGCAGTCTCAACAGAACAGAGGCAACAAAAAAAAGATATCAGAAGACTAAGATAGAGTCCAGATAAGAAATGGGTTGGAAAGAAGTGTAGGTATGGATTTCAGCAAACATTGGTTGACAACTTGCCCAATGAAACAGAAATACCAAGGAAGGAATGGATGATGTAAAGGCTAGAGAAAGATGAAATTTGGAAGACCAAGTGATGAAATTATGTAAAACAGACCCTAATTTATAATCATATTATCACTATCCAAGAATTGCTTGTCCATGCCACCTATTTACTTTTCTGCAATATAATCTATTTTATTAGGTTCTTAACAACGTTCATTAATGTATACATTTTGGTTACAATCAGATAGATACCATGAGGGTTCAATACCATAAATGGATTTGTCCTGGGTACAATAGATCAGAAACAAATGCTTCTATCATGTAAACTAATGCTTAGATTTGTAGCATGCAACAGAACAAAATAAATCATCAGTATACAATGTGGAGCCCAGTGATGGAGCACAATCATGCTGTAATTAACTGGGAAGTGAAGGTGAAATAATATATTTTACCTTAACTTAGTGTTTTAATGATTTATAAGTGATTTTATGTATTCAATGAAAATTATTTTTAAATGTTGAAATGTTTATTTTTGGTTAGCTTTATTGATTTTGATGGTTTTTAAATACTGAAATTCTTGACAGTCTTGACAGAAGGCAAAACTCTGCCCACCAGATTTGCCTTGTGTCAAACCCTTTCAGGAGAGTTTCTTGGGACACGGACTACACTACCTGAGGTCTATTCACTGCTGAAAACCTGTTGCACCTCACCAGACACTGCCAAGATTCAGAGGCCCAGTGACTCCACCTATAAATTAGTGTAAGTTAAGTACAGGCGTAAGGAGAACATGGGTAGCGAGTCCAGGTGGTGAGTTGGATCAAGTATAATTTTGTCCATTGCAAATGTAGTCAATAGATAAACAGGTGATTTAACTAAAAAAGAGAAAGTGCTGGAACCACTTAGTAGGTCAAGCAGCATCTATGGAAAGAGAAAGTTACCGTTTCAGGTCCGGGACCTTTGTTCAGATTTCCACCCTCTGCAGTTTTTTGTTACGTTCATTTGCAGATAATTTGATCACATTGTTAACACAGTCCAAAGTCCATTTAAAATCTAGAATGCTTGTTTTTGCATAAAGATTTGCAGATGTAATATTGTCAATAGCCTGAATAAAGATTCCAAATTCATTAATAGACTGACTGCCATTTGCACTTCAACATTAGCAAGAGAGTGTGACTGGGTATTGTTTCCATGAGCTAATTTTATTAAGTGAATCAACTTGTACAATAGTGTATCTTGTGAGACAGAGTCTTGAAAGTTAAATCCACAAGCACATTTTCTTCACAATAATAAGAACAGGATTACTTTATATTCCATTTTAAAAAGGCAATGTGTACTGTTTTACCTGATTACTGTTTAATTTGCCCCAAATTGGTAACATATTTTGGATTTGTCACTAACAAGGTATATGAAGATTAAAAAGGATAGTTGTGGCAGGCGATTTCAAATAAATCCTGAGGGTGTCAAAGACATAATGGTATCAGTAGTCGTAAATTACTGACCTGTGAAACCAATAGAGTTTTGACTGTGCAGCTGTCGGTGAGTGAAGTCTACCGGCAAGGCAATAGTCATTGATTTATTCAGGCCTTTCATATACACTGGGTGGTAGTTACACAATAATCACACATTATTACCAATGTCAGTGCACATTAAACCTCTTAATGTATTTAAAGGAAAACTAGGTCCCATGGGAGAGCTATTCATTTCATTGCTCACTTTCCTCATCATCAATCCCTGTGAATGCTCCTTAGCTTTTTCTTACTTTCTTAGTCAGAACACAGTGGAGACAAGTTTCTTTTCTCTGACAGCAGAATGACATCTGGAATCTGCCAAGGTGCATTACTTGGCTGATGTACTGGTTTCAATAGAAGAGGCACAAGCAGAGGCGGTAAAATAAACAACTTGATTTGAGTGAAATATCTATTCAGTTCTTGTATTTATGGTTTACTCCCATGTGAGCCATGTACTTTCCTTACCCTGTCCATAATTGCCTGTGCTGCTGTCGTCTGTCCTCTCCTTCTGGTAGTAGTGCCGATAGTGAAAAATGACTTGTTTGATTGTGAGACTACGGATTGTTCTTTGGGAATAATGGAAAAATCAGTAGCACTAACTAATGGTAGAATATCATTACAAGGGAACCTTAGAGGACCTCCATTGAGACACGAGAAAAAGTGTGTTCAATCCTGCATGAGTTCAAGGACAAATTGCTGGTCCTACTTTTTAATGTCTCTCAGCCTGCCATGGCACAATTGGGCCTTGGCTGGTCGACGTGGGCACATTTGCTGCTGTGAAGAAATAGGGTGACCTACATCTTACTAGATAACTAACTGTAACTTTTTCTCAAGGCTAATTGTAGGCCTTTGTGAGCGCTGCATAAATTGTCAATTGCAGCAATGCAGTACTGCAATGGTACTCCTTCATTTTGTTACTTTGCAGAACCACACATTTTATTTATAGATTAGCCTGTGACAAAAGTGGGTAAATCTCTGGATTAATCAGGTTTCTATTTCAGCCAACCCATTGGTCTAGCACGTTAAGATTAGCTGATTTTAAATCAAAGGAAAACTCACAGAGATCTCCTTGAAAGTATGTATGGATGTTCCAGTATAATGCATGGATGGTCCACTATTCCAGAGGGTTGTGAGTATATGGCATGATCTGCCAGGGGAAGTCAATTACAATGTTCAGAAGATATTTGCACAGGTACATGGATAAGAGAGGTTTGGAGTGATATGGGCCAAATGCAGGCAAATGGGACTGGCTTAGATGGATGTCTTGGTCAGCAAGGATGAATTGTCCAGAACAGCCTGTTCTTGTGCTATATTACTCTGAGACTCCATGAATCAGAGTCTAGGGACTGATGTTTGTGTCAGGGGACAGAGGCAAAGGGTTTTCTCAAAATTTAGCTGAATATTGTTTCGTTTCTCACTATTAACTGGTGGTCAAACAAGCAGGCTGGCAACTTAAAAACCATCAAGAGAGGTGGTAGTGTTATCAGGCTGGGTTTTATCAATGAACTTGGAAATTGACACTCTTTTTGGATGACGTTGGTGGTCAGCAGCACTTAAACTGTGATTCATTGAGGGCACTGGAAGTAATGCTGTGAATATGGGAAAGCAGACCATTAAAGGTGATTTTCAGGCAACTGTTGGATAGTTAAGAACAGAACAAGATAAGTGGGACCAACTGGGCAACAATGAAGAGATGTTGGTGAAAGATGTTGCAGCCAGACCATGAAAGGCCATTTCAAGAAGGAGAACAGACCAAGTACATCTTATTGTCATCCGTGACTTTAATAAGTTAGTTTGGCAGAAGTAAAAAAGAATGGTTGAAGGCATTCAGGCAAGGAGCTCAAGGAAGGATCGTCATAAATTTGGGAGGCTTTATATTCAAGGACTTTGGAAAGAAAATAGATGTTATGGATGGTATGGATGGAAGCAGAAGACTCAAGGGTTTTTCCTATAGAGGAGAGGAGTGATTTTAGCAAATTTGAATGTGGCAGATATACTTATGTTGAGAGAAATTCACAATATCAGCTATGGGGTTCAGAAGGGGAGTTGAGCAATCAGCAGTTTAGTGGGAATAGAATTGAAGGAGCAGAGAGAGTTTCATGGACTAGATGAGTTCAGCATGATATAAGATAAGAAAGAGCTAATAGAAATACATACAATTAGAGTGAGTATTTGGGAAAAATTGGAAAGGCATAGTGACAGATACAGCTGATAATGAATTTTAATAAACTCCATATTGTTGGAAGTAAGAATGGATGAGACAAGAGAATGGAGTTCAAGGCAGTTTGCAAAAGATTTATCTCTGCATTCTGGGATGTTGCTGGAATCATATTCAATTTTATCAGATGAGAGCAAGTGCCTGATGTGGCCCGGCCAGAACTGATGGCATTGGCTCAGTCAGTTGTCTACCATAGCTTGTTAAGTCTTTTTCCCTTGGATTCAATGAAATGGAGGTGTTGGCCATTCTAAAAGGAATGGCCAGAATGGGAATGCAATGATTTTTTTCATCAGGACCAAAGCAACAACGAAGGCAATCGAGCAGGCAGATGGCTGGGGACATGTGGCAAATGGAGAACTAAAGGTTAGATATTGAGAGTTTGTAAATGCAGATGTAAGTAAATTGGAAGCTAGATTAAAATGAATGCTAAATAATAATTATTTTTATAATGTGCAGTTTGTGTTTATATAAATCGGTTCAACACATACTTTTATAATATACTATTCAAACCAATGAATAAGAACACAGCAGCTTTAACCGGTACCAGTCTCTGCTTAAAATACTGGACAGGAAGAATTTATGAAAACTTAACAAAGAACAACTTCTAAGAAGCAATTGACTGAATTCACTAAACAGTCAAATAAGTAAGGTTATTTGTCTCCACAAAGGTTCATTTGTATCACCATATGGGATTTCTTTTCAAATATATGTAGGGCAATAGAGTTAGGGTGATACAGTTAGTCAGGTAAGTGTAGCTAATTTATTTGAAAATGTTTGCTTATATAGAAATACCATTAAAATTAGAGTTGGTGTAATACATTTGGTGGTACTTTATAGATCTGACCAGTAACAGAACTCTCATTTTTCTATTGTTTCAGACAGCTGGAAATAATTAACTAGATAGTTCAACAGCACGCCTTCAGTTCCTCTGAATTTGTACAACTTCATTTCTAACTTTGACTCCATTTACAAAAGTGACAAACCAAAATAAGACTTCTCTTAGTGAATTGATCAAAAATACACTTTTCTTTTTGTAGCACAGAATTAAAGCAACATAGGGTTTAGTATTATTTTAGCATTAGTATAAATAAAAGGTGGATGTAACAGAATTAGCAGCATTCTGCTTTAATATAGGTAGATCCTGCCTTTTTTATAGAACACAGTCAGATTAGTTTTACTGCATTGAGGCAATGGGTTAAATAGATCCATTAGCCTCAATCCACCTGTGCTAAATTCCACTGGGAAGGGAGGCGGGATGTAACTTAGTAATTGGTCAAAGATGATGGCTAATTTAAGTTTGCCCCAGTGTTAAATGTTTCTCTGCTCACCACTGTTTCATGGGGTGTGCATGATTTCTGTGCTCCAGGACTAAACCTTTTGAACAACCTTGGAATTTCTCAGTGTAGAGGCAAGGCAGCTGCATTTAATTTACCAAAGCAGACTAAACGCAGGAGTTTGGTTTGTTTTACAGACTTCAGAGTAATGTGGAATGCTGTTTTTGGTTGAAAGGATTGATTTAACAGTTGCATTTATTTGATAATTATGGTTGATCCAATAAAATGTGGCATCCAATAAAATATTTTGCACAGAGAGAAAAGGTATTCAGTAATAAAAATAAAACTTGCCCTGGAAGAGTGTTCATTGTAAGGGGTGATGATGTGACTGAAAAACTGTCTGTAGATCAGTTAACACATGTCCCTCTGGGACATAAGGGTGGGGAGCAAGAACATGTGTGTTGGCATCTGTAGGGATAGAGTGCATGTGGGTAGAGTGTGAGTTGTTATCCATGTATGTGTCCTTGCATATACAGTATGTACTGTATGTTAAGCCCATGTAGCTAAGCCTGATCTCCAATAATCTTAGTCCTTCTTCCCATGGGAACAAGACCTTAGTCTATCAAGATCATGTGCTAACTGGTGTGCAACAGCTCACCCACATTGGTAGAAATCATACACAGGTATTTTCCACTTTTTGTCATAAGAAATCACATCAACCTTGACTCAAGAGTCAGTCTGAGAAGAATCAGTATAGACAGTATTTTGAAAAAGTCTGGAAGCAGGAAAGTATGTTTCTCAAATGCTTGTATCTGTGAAAGTTTAAATGGGGCAGATGTGCATGCATTCATGTAACTTGGTGGTTAACACTATTTTTAAAAAAATTACATTTGTCACGATTTGTCAGTTTGCATTTTCATTTGAGGAAGTTACTTGTCATTACATGCATGCATTTGGTGAGAAACACAAGGAAAGGAGAAAGGACATTTGGATGAAACTAGGAAAGAGGGAATAGTTTTTGCAACTTTTCAAAGTAGCCTAGAGTATCAGAAGTGAGCATTATTGTGATTTTATTGCTTATGTTTACATTTGGTGAATGCTTTGTGGAAGGAAACAAATTTAAAATTAAAAACAC
>JARFYF010000084.1:100246901-100260102 GCA_030265395.1 Rhina ancylostomus | reverse complement strand
AGGTAGTTTGCTTTGAGCTTGAAAGAGACTGACAAGAAAGTTCACGTTTTACAAGATTTTAGAAGATTATAAGCATTTCCTTGTGATTTGCAATTAAAGTGTAGCTCTGTATTCAAAGGGGGAGAGTTATAAATTTGAGTTATGAGATGACCACCTGGATAGGCCCTCACACTACTTGGTTTCAGATCCGTTAGAGGGCATGTCAACCTTGACAACACACTGTGCTGCAACTTTCGTGTCACTTTCCATTGACTAGAAAGAGGCATCATTTCTATACCCTCACAGAATTATCATGGGACAGGAGGATTTTTTTTGGAAAAAGCGAGATTTGCCTTTCACTTGCAGGCAAGATAAGCCTTAAGAATATCAACAAATGGAATTAATCACATATGGAATTCATCTGATGGTAACATTGAACAAAGGGACAGGGGATGGGGGAAAGGTTTACAGATGGTAAGCATTCCCCGTGTGTCTGATTGTATTTTACATTTGAGAGCCAGCCAGGTTCACAATATTTATTTTTAAAAGTAAATTTGGTCGTTTGGGATCTTGGTTTGAGAGGGTCGGGCTGGGGGTCAGGGATGAAATGCATGGTGTGTTTCAGAGAGGACGATTAAATATTCCTGCTCCTCCTATTCCCAAGCAGTATAATAAAAGTAATGAGATGCTACTTCCAACTCTTCTCACCTCCTTTCAAGTTGCCATATTTTCCAAGGCCAAGGGAATCCTACCTGAAGAAATGAAAACTCCACTGCAACAGTGACAAGTAAAAGTAGTATTTACTTTTTAAAGAAGGCTTATCAAGTTACACGGGAGTGCAGTAAATCTGTGGAATGGATGACTTTTCAGTGTTTACAACAGATGACCACAAATTTGACAAAAAGAGGTAGAATGGGAGAGTAAACCGGCAAAGAAAATGAAAGGAAAAATCCAAGGAGCTTCTATTCCTGCAAAACAGAATAGCAAATAAATGTCGGTCTCTCAGCAGCGAGGGAGGAGAATTATAATGGGAACTAAAATAATGGGTTAACCATTAAACAAAAATGTTATATCTGCGAACGTCAAAAAAAATTTCAGAAATACTGTGTGAGTCAGTTCGGAATTTAAAGTTAGTAAAATTAATAAAGAGAACATAAAATTAGGGAGACCAAAAGCCAGAAAATAGGACTCAGTAACCTTCATCCTATGATTCTAAAAAGAGCTGTAAAAATAGTAAATGCATTGGTGATACGTTACAAAATCCCTTCGCTTCTAGAGCACACCCAGCAGACTGAAAGGTTGCAAATGTAATGCCACTATCCAAGGAAGGAAGAGAAAAATGAGGACTAAAAGCCAGTTGTTCTGACACCAGTCGTCAACAAAATACTGGTCATTATTGATATGTTCAGAAGATATTTAAAAACCTTTAGGCTAAGCCAACAGGGTTTTATGTAACAAGAAGGTTAAACAAGGAGGAGTCTGCAGATGTAGAATATTTGGATTTTCAAAAAGATTTTTGAGAAAGTGATGCACAAAAGATTGCCAACAAAGTAAGGGCCAATGGAGTTCGAGGTATCATAATGGCAATGGCAGAGGTTTGGTCGAAGGACAGGAAACAGAGATTAGTGTCTTTTACAAGTTATCAGGAAACGAAAGGCAAACTATCACAGGCATTAGCACTAGGCCTTACCAATGGACAATCTATTCCAAGGACTTCAATGAAAAATATAAAAATGGGTGTGAATTGTCAGGGAGGCATAAAGAGTCTGACGGGTTGCAATGGCTAAGTAAGTCATAATGAAGATGGAAAGGAGTGTATGATGCAGGGAAACATTATGTTTTTTTTCATTTTGGTAGGAGAAATTCAGAAAAAAGAAAATCGCTTTTAAATGGTGAAAAAATTGTTAACTTTGGTGTACTAATGGGACACTGGTATATGAAGTGCAAGGTGACATATATGTGAAGCAGGCAATTAGAAAGCTAAATGTAATGTCGGCATTTATTGCAAGAGAGTTACAGTATTTGAGTAAGGAAATCACTGTAATTTTATAGGACTCTTATGATCACATCTGGAGTATAGTTTTGATCTTGAATGCTTAAGTAAAGGTATTCTGACTTGGAGGCAATGCAGTGTAAATTCATTAAATTGATCCCTGGGATGAGGGATACCCCATGAGGGATTTTTTAAAATGTTTTTATGAGAGGTAGAAATCACTGACAGGGCAAGCATTTATTACCTTTCCTTGTTTGCTAATGGGAAGGTGATAGCGAGCCACCTTCTTGAATTGTTGCAATATTTCTTGTTGGATTATTTCAATTGCTATTTTGATGCTGGTAGAGATTTCCAGGATTTAGACCAAGTAATAAAAGGAAGGAAATATATTTCCAACTAGGTCAATATGTGACTTAGAATGGTGAATGGTGGTGTTCCCATATGCCTATTGCCTTTTTCTTCTAAGTAGGAGGGGTTGTGGGTTTGGGAAGTGCTGTTGGAGTAGACTTATTACACAGTTTGAGAAGTTCACACTACAGCCACTATGCACCAGTAATAGGAATGATTGTTTAGTATGAAGCCCTTAGTCTTAGGGTGCTTAAATGTTGTTGAAATTGTGCTCCTTCAGACAAATGGAATGAGTACTATTGAGCTACATTCACTGGAATTTAACAAAGAGAGGAGATCTCATTGTGATATTTGAGATTCTGAGGAGGATTGCCAGGGTACTGTTCAAAGGCTTCTTCCTCTAACTGAACAGTCTAAAGCCAAGTGGTATAGCCTTATTTAGGATAGATTATGAGAAATGTCTTCACACAGTGAGGTCTATACCTTTGTCATTCTCAGCCCTGGAAGGCTATGCATTCTCAGTCACTGAATACATTCAAGACTGAAATCAATAGATTTTCAAACAGTGAGGGAATCAAGGGAAATAGTGACTAGACAAGAATGTGGACAAAGTACAGGATTAGTCATTTTATTGAATTGCAAAGCAGGCTTGGGAGGCCCTAATCCTCCAGTGAAGATTCAGTAAATCATTTCTTGGGATGGCGGGTTTGAAATGTAAAGAGAAATTGACTTGACTAGACCTGCTTCCTCTGCGGTTTATATGCTTAGGAGGAAATCTGATTGAAATTTACGAAATGTTTGCAGGACTCGACAGGCCCAATGCAAGAAGATGTTTCCTCTGGCTGAGTAGTCTAGAATTGAGAGTCATTGTCTCAGAATGAAGGATAAAGAGATTTTGTTTCTCACTCAAAAGATGATGCAACTTTGAATTCTCTGACTTGGTGGCCCAATTACTGCATTCATTCAAAACAGGATTCGATGGATTTCTGGACATTAAGGGAATCAAGGGATATGTAGGTAGTGCAGGAAAAGGACACTGTGGTTGATGATTTGCCATGATGTCGATGAATAGTGGAATAGACTCTTATGTTCTTTTTATTTGTTTTATTTTCAATTCTCGATTGCCTGCAGAAGGTGAAATTAAAATATTAGTTGAAGTGAAACATCCTTAAAATATTATAGCAACACCAGATTTTTTTTTCCCTACGTCCCAACATCAGTACACTCCACTCACTCCCTCATCTCATCCACCCTGCACTTGTTATGACCAGAGTGATTGTGTTGGAAGTGAATGTTGGTCCATATTTCCAGACTTCGTTTCAACACAAAAGAATGCTATTTCAGCCTCTTGACTATGATAGCACACAAAGCAATCCCATTCCTCCACTAGTCTTCCCCTGCAACATATTCTTCTCCTATTCCCATCAGCTCCTCACAGATCCAAAAATCCACCTGCACACTGATTGTAATTCACAGTGGCCACTTAACCTAAAAACCTGAAATGTGGCAGGAAACAGAAGCACCCAGGGGAAACTCACACAGTCACAGAGAGAACATGCAAGCTCAATACAGACAGTACTGGAGGTCAGGATTGAACCCAGGAAATTGGAGCTGTGAGGTAGCAGCTCTACTAGCTAAATCACTGTGTCACCACTCAGCTTCCCTATCTCCCAGTTGCAGAAGATTAAAGAATACATATTTTGCACAATTAGCTGCTATCTTACATCATTAAGAGCATCATAAGTTAATAAATGGTGAAATCTCAGGTCATTGAACTGAAGGAGCTCTGATTTTATAAGCTTCTCTGCTATGCTGCCTAATTCAATATTGTTTTTTGCTGAAAAATCATTGGTTTGTGCACTAAAAATTATATTTCTATTGATCATGACAAATAATAAATGTTCATTTTTTTATATTTACAACCAGTATTTACTTAGAGAAACAAATGTTTTTTATATATTCATATGTTGATGTAATAAATAAAGAGTAGCAAATAAATGGTTTCTGACTTACTTGAAGCTCAGCAATTTTTATTATATTGCCACTGTAATTGTATTTTTGTTAGTGGGCATTGTAGAGGACAATAGTCATGATATCAATTTCTAGACATATACTGTTATACATCACAAAGTTTTCATGGTTTACCTTGTTCATGGAATGATGTTAAGGGAATCCAGCTTCTAAGTATTTGTAAAGGCCTCAAGGCAAGTGGATTCTTACAGAAGGTTACAATAGGGTAGAATCAACAATCAATGTACAGGTACAGGTGTGTTAACCTTTTAATGTCTGACTGTTCAGGAAAATAGAAATCACATAAGCAGGGAAATATTCTGGCTAAATAACTTCAAACAATTTATGCAATTAATTCTGAAAATAAAAATAAAACACAATACAAGTTCCCCCAATAATTCATAAATTCAATCTCAAATTGCAGAAGAGCAATATCGTGTCAGTTTATATCAGTGCAGCATGCTAATTTAAAACAGACTGCCTTGCAGCCAGCAAACAATAGAACCCCTATTTATGCTCCCTGTTTTTACTCTGAGCGATAAATTACAAATAATGTATTGACGTATTTTGCGAAGCGTAAAATTATTCTTAAATATTCTTTGAAGAAAGGAACAGTTCTATGATGTTAATGTGTGTCTTATTACACTTCCCTTAAAGTATTTATTACTTTTATGGACAAGTTTGTAATGATTACAAACACAAGTTTGTAATGATTAAAAATTCAGCACATTCATAACAGGGAGTTGAAATAAAAACAAGAATCTGGAAATACTCAGCAGGTCAGGCAGCATCTGTGGAAAGAGAAAGAGGTAACATTTCAGATACAGGTTCAGTTCTGATAAAAGGGCCGGAACATGAAACGTAAGCTGTTTCTCGTTCCACAAATGGTGCCTGGCCTGCTGACCATTTCCCATATTTCCTGTTATTGTTTCAGATTTCCAACATCTACAGTTTTTTGTTTGAGTTTCGTTATGAATAGGTATTGGTTAAAATCAAGTTTTACTTATTCTGGAATTCTGTTTGAGAACAGTACCTAAAGTAGGTAATGTTAGAAAGAAGTATTTAATCTCTCAGGGAATTGTGCACAGGAAATCAAGGAGATTGGGTTACTTGATCAATTTCAGCACAAAGAGAATCTAGGGCACAAAGTCATTTGTAAATGATTGAACATTGATTGTACTGGATATTGAGGTAAAGTGTTGCTGCCATTAGATTTTTCCATCCAATTCCCAATGCTTTCTGCTACCACCTTTCCCCCAAGGGATGCCCTAGCTTTGCAACCTCTCACTATCCCCTCCACTTCTCATCACTGACCACACCTCCTTGAATAACTGCTCAACCACTGTATCATCTCCCTCACATTGTTCCAGCGTTTCATCCAATCTTTAATCTTCTAGATGTATGTACCTACCACCCCACCTCACTAATTTCCCCCAATAGCTTTCTCATATTCAATCCACAGCCCTCTTCTATCCACAGATTTTTATTATCATTTTTGAAAATGCAAAAATAAATCAAATTAAGAAGATCACTCTCACTCTTGGCATTGTCTCCAACAATATCTCCATCTGTGTTTATGTCTCATATTAATATAATCTGATATGAAAATTAGTTGGGTTATCATTCAAATTAATGCTTGTAGTTAATCTATAAATATGATTCTTTCTCTCTCTCTTTCTGTCATCATCATTTTAAACCCCTTTCTAAAATTTTCAGAAAATAAAAAAAAATCCAATAATAAACATGTAATAAGAATTGTCTTTCTGTGTTGTTTCTCTCATACATAGGTACAGAGATAAAATAGATATAATCCCTTTTTTTACTAATGAGAAATATTTGCAAATGTAGATCTTGAATTTGTCTTCCAGTGTTTTTTTTTCCACAAACAGTTTATAAAAGGGCCAATGGATAAAATATTCCACAGAACAGATGGCTGAAAGAAATTGATGCATTCTGGGAAATATTTCATACTCAGTAATTATATTATTCAGATTGAACAACCTGAAGTTTGATTGTGCAATCTGAATTACATAACATTTCTGGGTTTAATCCCAGGTTCGTACAAGAGAATAAGGTCTTGAAATAAAAACTTTGATGAAGGTATTAAAAAGAAATGCAAATGAGAATTATTTTAATTGTGCAAGTTAAACATGTAATTGTTGAATACTTTTAATTAAATTCTTATTTTGAGGTTGGGTAAAGGAACTTATCATAGGAAAGGTTACAACAATAATGTGAAAAAGATATGAAAACGTGGTGTTAAGTAACACACAAACACACATATGAAATAAAGGAACTATATATATATGTATATGAAATATACAGATATTTATTCAAACAAAGTTTTAAATGCACTGGTGTTGACTGATTTTAGATGTGCCCATTATTTTATTATTCAATAGTTGCTGCTAACGTTCTGTTCAAACAGATTGCAAAATATCTGTATTTATTTTGACTTAAAGTGACAGATTTATATGAATAATGCTTCTGATAGATTACCAGCAATATGGAGGGGTTGACTTGACAAAACTATGATGACATAAAATTGTAGTATCCTTTATGATTTGGATTTGGCAACCCTTTAGGTAAAAAGAGACTAATTTCAGCTTAATGCTATATTGGCTGATGATTAACATTTGAAACCAACAGAATATGAATGAGTTCTAATTACTTTTCTTACCAGTGCAAGCTCACAACTCTTGAGTTGTTAAGGACAATTTTATTACCAATAGCTGGATGAAATGAATTGCATACTGTATATCTGGTTACCTTCAAAAGTTAGCCAAGCTGTGTGCAAAGTATGTGGAGTGATAGCCTTTGTAACAGCCAATGATTGCAGGTGAAGAGGTACTGTCTAATGCCATCTCACACAGACAACACCAGACCTATAATTATATTTTTTGATATAGAAATTAAATCTCCTTTTTATTGTATATTGATTCCCTTCAGTATCTTTATTTGGAAGGGCCAATTTATTTTGTTTTTGAGAATAACATGGTGTTTTGTTTGTAAGGAAACTAGAGACCAGTTAGCTTAACATTTGTCATGGATAAAATATTGAAAGTCACTGTTAAAGATGTTATCTCAGGGTACCTGGAAAAATTTAAGGTATCAGGCAAAGTCAGCATGTTTTTCTTATTGAGAAAGGAAAATCATGTTTGTTCTATTTATTGGAGCTCTTTGAAGAAGTAACATGTGCAGTGGGTAAACAGGGATTTTGGATGTACTATATATAGAGTGCCAGAAGGCATTTGATGAGCTGAATAAAAGCTCATTGAGGATCACAAAAAATCATGATGTAGGAGGTAACATATTAATGTGAATGGAAGATTGGCTGGCTAACAGGAAATGGAGAGTAGACATAAATGAGGCAATTTCTAGCCAGAAAGACGTAATGAGTGTTATTCCATTACGTGAATGATTTGGATGAAGTGCCAGAGATATGATTGCTTAATTTTCACAAGGATAAGTTGAGAAGCAAGTTGTGAAAAGGATATAAGAAGGTTACAAAGGGATATTGATAGACTAAGTGAGTGGGTGAAGATCTGGCAAACGGAGCATGATGAAGGAAAAGATAAAGTTGTTCGTCTGGCAGCCTAAATATATTTAAAATATCTAAATGATGCGAGATTGAAGAGCTCTAAAAAGAAATCATATCTTGGTGTCCCAGTGCATTGTTCACAAAATGCTTGTGATTAAGCACAGCAAGTAATTAAGATAGCTAACATAATATTATTGGTCATTGCAGAGGAAATTGAATGCAAAGGTAGGGAGATTCTGCTCTTGTTATATAACACACTGCTGATACCACATCTGGCGCACCGTGTACTGTGTTAGTCTCCTTATGTGTAGAAGGATTCAAATGCATTGGAAACTATTTAGGTTTACTAGACTGATGGGTAGACTGTCTTATGAAGAAAGGCCGGACAAATGAGGCTTGCATCCAATTGACTTTAAAAGAGTGAGAGGGGTCTTGACTGATCCATAGAAGATCCTAAGGAGTCTTGACAGGGTAGAGGTGGAGAGGGTGTTTCCTTTTGTGGAAGAATCTAAATCAGGAGGTCACAGTTCAAAAATAACTGGTTTCCCATTTAAAACAGAAATTAAGTGTTTTTTTTCTCTATTTGAGAGTTGTGAGTCTTTGGAACTCTCTGCCTCAAAGAGTGGTGAAAGCAGATTATCTGAATATTTTTAAGGTGAAGGAAAATAGATTCCTCATCAGCAAAAGCTTATTAGAGCAAGTGGGATTGTGGAATCAGCTAAGTTGTGATATTATGGGGCCGAGTGGATTACTCCCATCATTAATTTGTATACTGATAGAACAGAGAAGATATTTGTTAATCTATTTACAATAATGTGCTGTGGCTCACTGTCATGCAGACAATGCACAGAGATTGCCTCACTGAAAGCATTAAAAATCTATCCATATATTTCCATTCTGAGCAAATAAGACTGGAAAATATCAAACAGTTTTGTTTTATGCAAGGCTGGCAGCTTACAAAACTGAATAACGTTAATGAAAACAGCTTCATTGTTAAAGGCACCATCAGTCCACTTGTTGAGTTCATCCATCGTAGGATTTGGTGCTGCACATGAATTGTAAAGATTTGAAATGTAACCCGATTCATCTCCCCACCCCTTTTTTTCCCTAAATAATCTCAGAAAAAAAAGGTTTGCAAAGACCACCACAGCTTGGCAAGGGTTATCAGAGCTTTTTTTTCCCTTTTTTTTCTTGCTGCTTTCACATAAGATTACAGTTACATTGTGCTTTGGAGTAAGATGCACCTAAATACAGCTAAAAGTTATGTCAAGCATCGATGGGTGTGTCTGTTGAACTCTGTGACTTGCTGTTCCCAGCTGGACAATGCCATTGTGCAGATATTCACCCAATGCACTCGTGAAACTGGATAAATGGATTAGAGGGATCAGAGACACCGCCGGCATCTTGAAAAGGAAAGCAGCAGCTTACAAAAGGGATGACATTTGTGTATCAGGGCAGAGGGTGTGTGAATACTCTGCCTCTGCTAAAAGGACAAGACAAGTGATAAACTTTTAACAGTAGCTACCTTAATCTGTTTTATTTCTCCAGTCAGATGAAAGATTTCTTATTGAAGAATTATTTGCAACCCATATGGAGTCACCAGGAGTAAATAATAATAAATTAAAAGAGTTCATAAATTGCACATAGTTGTGCTTTGTCATTGATGAGCCAACACTTGCTTTGAAATGTGAAATGCTGCTGTAACCCCTTGATAATAAACAGCATTCTAGTTTAAAATAGCAGAGCACTCAATTTTACAACATAAAAAGCAAGCTTTTAAAACTGAAATTACGCACATTTGTATAAAATGCATCATGCATCCAAAATGGCAATTTTCAGTGTTCAATTATGTATAATCATACAATATGGAAATAACTTGTCTGTTTTTAATTACCATTTAATTTTTCTTTGGGTTGCAAAATATGGGTTATGTCAGCCATCCAACGTACTCTTTCAAGTTAAAACAGATAAAATTCATTCTTTGCTGAAGATTTATAAGTAAAGTCAGTTTACAATTCAATGCGTTCCATAGAAAGTAATTGGAATTTCATGTCCATATTAAACGGAGGATTTGTAGACAGTTTTAATTTGCTCCACTTAACATCAACTTAAATACCTTCAAGTAATATTTAGACATATATATTTTAACTGTTCTAATTATCTTACTTGAACACAGGACAAAACTTCAGCTCGAATCTAATAGAACCATTGGCTAATGACCTATATAAGTGGCCAGGAATATCCTTCCTAAAAATGTCCATAATTATCCGTCAAAAAAAACGATATATATTTATAACGTCTTATCGAGTTTAGCACGTAAACTAACGATGACATTATTAAGTTCATTTACAGGCTGGCTACTTGTTGACGACTCAGCACCAAACGCAAAAGCACATTATTACTCTGAGAGGGGATCCCCAGATTTGCAGCAGATTTTATTTTCCATCCCCCTCGTGCTGTGTTTTCTTGTAGAGGAACAGCGACTGTTGTTATTAATGAAAAAAAAAGTTCCTGGCAGTTGTAATTCAATAACCAGGATTAAACCAGGCGCCTGTTATCCTTAAATACATTGACTATTTTATAACCTGTTCTGGGGAATGACTAAACTTCAGGCTCTGTAAAACTGTTTGGCGCCATTGCAAGGCCATATCCCAGGCGGTACAAGAGCAGACTCCGTTTGCCTCCCTCTTCAACCTTTCATCTTGGAGATTTTATTTTCCACTTTCTACCACTGCCCTTTTATCAATATCAAACCACACGTCTTTTAACCATACGACTTTCTTCTGTGTGGCCCTGTCCTCTTTTATATATTTTTTCAAATACTACTTCTAATATCCACTTGCAAAGCTTCTTTCCTCCCTTTACTTGACAATATGAATTATTACTCACTAGTTTTCCAACACTGTCCCAAAGCTGCTTCTAGATAATAAAAAAAAGCCACAAACCTCTTATTGGCACCATTTGGTTTCTGAGGGTAATATCGTTTATGCATAAAACAGTTACTGTAGTTCTAATTATTGTTAAGATTAATAATTTAAAACATTAGACAGTCACCCTCCCTGAGGCAACCTGCATTTATTGTGTGTGTATATTATCTTTGGTTCCACTATTTGGATAATGCTATTGATATTCATTCATTGGCCATTTATTATGATTATTAATAATGATGTGTTTATATGTGTTTATTGTGGAGTCGTGGATTGACTAATACAGTGTTCCATTAACGGTTGTTATCTATCGTTCGCCATTCCCCACATCCTGGTGGGATGCAATAAAATATCGCTGCAAGGAATAGAATAATGAGGGATTCAACCGTGATTATTGCTCATTAGACACTTCACTGTACATTTATTACTAAATGAATAATTATATCCATATAAAGCCATAGTGGTATAGCTCAGGGCCAAAATAAGTCACTAATCTCAAGCTGGCTTGTAACAATGCAAATAAATGTGACACCAGGAGGTTATTTTATACGACACTGTCTAGCAAAACGTTTTCTTATGTGTATAAAAGGAGGGGGGGGGGAAGCAAATTTGATTTGTTGAAGCGAATGTGTATTTCAGCGAGAGACTCTTAATGGCTCGGGCAGTAATATTGAACTAATCGGCCCCGTTTTATTAATAATCATTCATCAGTTGTTTAAGTAAGAGTCTGTTTGACATTTCAGTGTTGGGCATGACTGCGGGGACTTCTCTCGAGTCATTTACAAGGACGGTTGGAACTTTATAGCGTATGATTCATAGAGTCTTATAGTACACAGGAGCCGCGGTGCATGTTACATTAATCAGTGTCAGGGTAGTAAAACACAGAAATGAATATGAATTCACCACTTTCTGCAGGAGATAAATGTGCTGGTGAATAATTGATTAATACTTAAAAAGAGTGCAAAAGAAGAAGTGAACCAACCTCCCACCCCCGAAAAAAAAGGCGTGGATGAAATTTGCAGGGACTTCACAATGGATCCGCCGCGCTTGAAGTGCTCTTCATGCACTCTCCTCCTCTCCTGTTCCCAAATTAAAGTCCAGCAATAACTCCGCTCAGTGTGCAGAGGTCGTGGGAGGGGGATGTGTGTGGGCGGGGTGTGTGAGTTCGCGTGTGGGGAGGAGGGGGGCAACGAGCGAATGGGTTGCTATGGAGGCACGAAAATACTTTTATATACTTTGCATTCATCTATTTGGTAGTTCTGAGAAGGGTAACGGCGCTGCATTGTATCTACACCAGTCGCCAAAAGCATTTACTTCCAATATCAACAGAGTCTTCTTTTCTGATAAAGGAACACGTCTCTAGGTCGCAATTTTCGTGAAGTATTTTGCCAGATATCGGCCTGTTTACTTGGGGGTGGGGAACAGTCGCATTCCTCCATGCTAATCGCAGCAAGATTTTAGCACATTATTTGTTCCGGTATTTCCACGATTGTAAAAATAATGTAATGATAATGAAGACTGCGGAGCAAGTTGTGAATTCACCATCATATTGGCAATGTCCTTACCTCACAAACGTTTTCAAGCAGCTGCCTGCGACGCGTCTGCGGCGATATAACATTGTGAGAAGAAAATTGACTGGTTCCCCAAACCCGTCTGACCCCGTTCCCACGTTTCGGATGAGAACGGCAGTGGCGGCAGGACTTTCGTAATGCCAGCAAATGATATCCGCATTAAAATAGTGGGATTAAAACTGATTCTCTGGGGGAGGCAAGGCAAAGGGCATTCTTACCAAGTATCATTTTTTCAACCTTAACCCTGAATTATTAACTCACAAATTAACCCATTCACAAATACACAAGGAGACGCTGGGCTTTTTGTGCCGCGATTGATTCTCTCCTCTAACTCGTTCAGAAATTCCTTCGCATTGCTTGGGAGCCCTTTGATTTCTACATGTATGTGTGTATATATAGCGGTGAAGGTTCCTATGATAGGAATATTCCTAGTCTATGTTCTGTGGTCGGTTTTTGTTTCAGTGTCTCGGTTTGACATTTGATTGGAAAGTTTGAATCTCATTTGGAACATTAATTAAGGCTTACAATCAACTTTCTCGATACTCTTGTACGATAACTTCAAAGGCCCATCCATGAGTTTGTTTTACGTTATTGTAATTTTATTATTTATAAAATAAAAGTGCCATTAAACATATATTTAAAATACTATTGGATAAGTGGTACAAAACTCCCCAAGTCTACAGAAGTCTTCGTTTTCACCAGCGAAACAAAAAGATTTATACAGCTGCAGCTCTTTTAAGGAGGAATTAATTCTGGCGAAGACTTCAGAATTATCTCCTGCAGATCTACAGCTGTAACCTTTTTTTGCACAATTATTCTTCGCATGGATTAC